>BMAU01019745.1:755000-1030328 GCA_019973935.1 Trichonephila clavipes | reverse complement strand
AATCGACGAAAAATTCCTTCTAATCCATATTATTTCTGAAACGACACACCTTCGTGATAGGGAACTCCTGATCCGATATGATTCGTATAATGGTCATCAAATTTTTTTGTACAACACACGTAAGGTACTTTATGATGTGACTCATTTTCTTAACATGATGTGTGAACGAATTTATTCTTTGATGTACTGCGTATTTATAGCAACTGCCGCATACGGAAATGCAGAACAACTATCACCTTACCTCTTTCGAAAGGTAACAGGTCACCTGAATTAAGACGAATTTCGATTTCAATGGTGTGGAAATTTTGTCGTATAACGGGAACATAGTGTGGTCTATCGCACTGAGCACTCACAACATCTCCGGAAATTCTGACGACTCTTAAAAGAGGGGCTTTGACGTGACCTACCACCACCGGTCGGACAATATCACTGTAAACATAAAATACTTGAGATGCTGCCTGTGGATCAGCTACAAAAGAACTTTCTTCAATACCTTTT
The DNA here is from genome assembly GCA_019973935.1 of Trichonephila clavipes. Classification (NCBI taxonomy): domain Eukaryota; kingdom Metazoa; phylum Arthropoda; class Arachnida; order Araneae; family Nephilidae; genus Trichonephila; species Trichonephila clavipes. Next base: position 1,029,830 of record BMAU01019745.1, on the reverse strand, counting down.
TTACGATTTGAGAATGAAATCCTAACGCATCGCATAACCCTTCTTCCAGAACTACTGTCGGATCTCGTTTTGAGTTTTTATTTTTACTCGATTATTAGCATTGAATTTGAATGAAATTCTCCCTTCGCGTGAAGGTAGTGTCCTTGAACGTAAAATATCGGGAATTGATTCATAATAACCGGGTGGCGAGTTTTTGTAATTAATTTCCCATCCCCTAAATCAAACCCGTAAATATTATTTTTCTCATTTATATTATACCAAGTATGTGGATAAAATATTTCAGCTAGTCCAACTTCCCACTCTCCTTGTAACAGAATGGATGTTGGTAGCTGCGTGAATAAACTTGAAATTTTATTGTTTGGAAAATAATGTAGAGAGCTCTCGGATGGCAATGTTACATAGAAAGACATGTTTTTGTTACTGACAGATACAAAGTTCACGCAGAGTATTTATAGCATTTTAACATCACTGAACCACGTATTAAAATTTTCCGGATATCCGAGGAATTTCACAAAATACTCTATATTTCTTTTCCTTTTCATTAAAATTTTTTCAACTGGAATATAACATGATTCTGTAACCTTTTGTATCTCTTTTTCATAAAATATGTCTTCGATAATTTCTCCTTTGAGATCTTTCAGCATGTAAACGAATGAGTGAGTGAAGATTAACGTCGCACTGTTGAGCTGCACGAGGGCTTTTGGCTACGGACCACGTAATTTTGAACCATGGTCAAGTGACGTGGACGACACTTGAGCTGGCACCCCCTCTCCTACCACACCACACCAACGGGAGGACATTTCAGCTCTTGACAGATTTAGCGTGCATCGCTGCCCTACACGACGGGTCTTCAGTGGTACTGGGCTCGAACTCGTGACAAAGACAGCCACGATCCGATGCCTATACCACTCGGCTACCGCGGCCTGCATGTAAACGAAAGGATTTCTGGTAAGAATTTTGTAAATAATAAATATTTCCATGGACCAATCATTTTCGTAGCCTTTATCAAATCTCCCTTTCCACCTACTGATGCGAACTTTATCATTTATCTTAAAAACGGGTCGTTTGACGTAAGTTTCTCTAATGTCGCCATATAAGTTTTGCCACACTTGTCCTTGGTTATCAATATTTACGTTGAAAGGCTCCATTTTAATGCTTCGATACCACGTATGATTGTAACTTGATATGAGTTTTTCAATCACATTTATATATTTTCGAGTGCTATATTCTGGGAAATATTTCGTCATTTTAGACATCAGGGTTCTATGGAAACGTTCGACGATACTGGCTTTTGTTTCATTATTAGTTATAAAAAAGTGTACGTTCATTTTCTTAAAATAGGTTTGTTGTATAGCTTTATTTTTGAATTCTGTTCCTTTATTCGTTTGCAAAGACAATGGCTTCCGTCCCCTAAAAATCTTTTCGAAGCCTTTTAATATACTCTTACTCTTTTTATCTCTCAAAGGTATTGCCCAAGCATATTTTGAAAACACGTCTATGCATATTAAAATATATTTATAACCATTGTTGTACTGACTTAAGAGATTGCAAATCTAGTAGATCTGCTTGAAACTGCTCTTCCATCCCTCCCACTAATACCCGATTTCGCTTAAACCTTCGTCTTGCAGGTTTGTATAAAGTGTAAGAATCTTTTGTTTCTAACCACTGTCTGATAAGTTTAGTCTTAACGTGATTATCTAAAGCTCTATATAAGGCATTAACGCCTCCAAAACTTGCTGGATTTTCGGGATTTTTGTATATAGGTTCGATAGACATTACTATACGTGATATTTTCCCTCCAAATTTTGTTATGTATTTCCCTCATCCGATACAAACAAAACACTGAAATAAAAATGAGAATTCAAATACTTATATACCTTCTCCCCCCAAAATAAAAAAAATAAGATAAATCAGACAGACAATAGAATAAATAAATAAATAGCTTTTATTGAACCAGGTAAATCAGTCTAAAAATTCTAAAGAAAGTATTAAATCTAGCGCATAATCATTTACATACATGTCCTCTACTTTTTTTAGACATTTTCAATTTCCATTAAATCAAACATGTCATTTCTGAAAAATTTTATATAAGGATGATTTTTATTTAAGTTAACAAAATCGACAGCTTAAGTTTTCCATTCAATATTACACAATGCACGTTCAAAATACGTATCAAAACAATCTCATTTACTTACATTCATACATTCGTGTATATTTGGTAAAATAAAATCAATTTGACATACAACACAATCCAATTTAACAAATAAAGAAATAGTGTTAGAAACATATTTTGTTAAACACTTACTTAGAGACTCGAACAGTTCGTGAAGACCATGTGGACTATCTACATCGTAATAAAATGAATCAATTTCAGGAAGACGATCCACTTCAGCCGTGACATATTCAGAAAGAGTGTAAGTCAACAGTTTGTTTTTCACATATTTGAGCACAAGTTCGTAAGAATCACGTAGTTGGTCTAAATTCTCGCCGTTGAGTAGGACTCTTTCTGGGACGAATTGAAAAGACGAATCTTTCCTCTGAAATAGTCTTTGGATACTCACTGATACAATATCTTTATCGGAATGGTTAAAAACACAAACGTCTTTTTTAATAATGAACGCCCTCTCGAAGTCTTCACGAGGACGAAAACAGCAAAGTTTACTGTCTAAAGCACTCCACGCTTCAGGTTTCAGAGACACTCCGCTTTTAGTAGGGTGTAAAGTACCCCTATCATCTGTTGCTTATACCCGAATATGCACCCGAGTTTGTTTTTGAAATGTATTCACCGAAACGAATATCAACTCCTATATGAAACAAATGGGATGGAAAGTTGGCCATTGTAAATTCTTTGGAGTTACCGGGTGTAGAGCAATTATTCACTTTTTCATTGAAACACACTTTCTTCGCACTGTTGTTCAACGGAACACATTTGCGTTTCCTATTAGATTCACCATAACATAAAGACATGATCTCGTAGAAAAAAGAAAGAAAATTTGTTCGAAAAAAAAGAAAGTAACTACAGTGAGAAGAACTTTCAAGAAGAAAATGAAATATTTTTACTAAGTTACCTCAAATGTCGTCATACTTTGTTTCAGCCACTCACAGTGTTCGCAGGTTCTATTTACAACCAATCAGAATATTTCAAGCAGTCGTGTACAACTCCACTTTACGCTCACCCCCCTCCCAGAAGCTGAGTATCCCTCAACTCCATACTGACTCGCATTCAAGTCATTCGCTGTTCTGACAAGATTGGACACACATAAAGGGCTTCCACGTGCATCTTACATGATGAGAATGGGAGCTGTATACTCCTCAACACTTATCTAATCAGAGAAGAAGTTGTATACCCCTCAACTTCTCTCAAGGAACCCTATTGTTACACTTGGCGCGAGGCAGGGGGATTGGCCCTCCCTCCTTATCTAACAGGTTGAGAGGAGAAGGGGGAGGAAACCCTCCTATTGGACGATGGCTCCGTTGGCGTGAGGGGGCGTGGCCCTCCTATTGGACGATGGCTCCATCGGCGGGGGAGTTTGATTGACAGGTGACACGCCCCCTTCAATTGTTCTCACCCGGGACCTGCTATTACTACTCACGATTTTTATGATAATTTACCCCACTTTTTAAAACTTATCACATTCCATTTACTTTTTTGAAAGTGTTAGCCTTTTTATTTTTAAGAACTTATTCAGTAATTTTAAAAAATATATTGTTTCTAATTGCATTTTATAAGAACTGATGTATTTACCTAAGTCAGTACGTAATTAAATAGTAAATTCATTCTTAGGCTACTAGATACTTAAGACTTCATGAAGACTTGGATTGCGATAAATATTGTTGCTCTCATGGGAAAAAGTTTTTTTGTAATAATATTCTTGATTTTTATTACAAAAATATTACTTATTATGTTATAAGCTAAGTAATTAATAAAAAGAATAGAAAGTCCTAATTCCAAGCTTGCACTTCGTAAGTCCATTTTCTTAATAATCTAGTTTGTAAGTCTAAAAATAAATTGCACAATTCAGTTACTTGATCATCTTTACGAATAGATTCATAATTGCATTGAAATAATTCCCGCGCATTGTATTAATAAATAGCTTTTACTTGCTGGTGTAAATTTCATCCAGACGGAGTTACGCATTCTGATAATTACGCCGACGATAAAATAATTATTATATTAAGTTGTAAATAAAATAATTGCATAATATATATTAAAATTAATAATGAATATCAATTAATAAGTGCTGATAACTTGCAATATTCCAAAAACTGCAAATTCCTTCAATGAATTCCATCGAACAAGGAACGTTAAAAAAAGCGTTATTAAAAATTAAAATAAAGTGGAAAGGAAAGATTTTTATAGCAATAATTAAAGGCACAACACTCATTCTCTTAAAAAAATATCCTGGTTCTCACCAATGATAACAGAAATATGAATATTCGAAAATAGCACAAAATGCAATAGAAGACAGAAGTAGCGAAAAGGACAAATGCAATGGAATTTGTTAAATGTTTAAAGCAATCGAATTAAAATCGTCTGAAATTAATAGAGAAGCGGGGAAAAAAAACAAAAAATTAATAAATAAATAACACTAACATACGACATCCCCATGACAACCACATTATCGCTTATCTTGGTGAACATAAACAACAACTTGGCGCTTACTCTATCAAATTAGCATCCCAGATGGAGTTACGCAGTCTGACACACTGGTCAACAACAACAAATTTTTTTTTTGTTTCCTGTTACTTTTTTTTGTTTATATCTCAAATTGTCACGTATTTTTTAAACATGGCAAAAACTTTTCTCTAACAGCTTTTGTTTTTGAGTTACAGTTAACTACCCTCATTTACTACTTTTATTCAGATTTTCGTTTTTTATTGGACACTGAAATACATTTTGTTGCTTTTTTAGATATGACTTCGTCAAGAAGATGTTGTGTGCTTAATTCCGATTGTTTTTGCTATATTTGTGGTGAATATGCATTTGCACAATATCGAAAACATATATTGGACTTTGTAAAAACTGCGTATCCTCAATACTTATGTGTGGTATGTCTACGATTATGGTCCAGTGGAAAAAGAGATGCAGTAATGTTGGAAACACCCATGATTTGGCGAGAACCTCAAAACCACCATGACGACTGCTACTTTTGCGTTGTGAAAATTAACGGAATTAACTCTGGAAATCGAAATAAGTGGTCATATCCTAACTTATCTTCTGCTCAACGACCTCAATTAAAAACGAACCTCAAGAGAGGTACGACCCAGTACATCTAAATGTTCTAATGATCCAAATCTCTATGATCCAGAACGAAATACATCAAGCGAAAATTCTGATTCAGACTACAAATTTAGCCAAGAACCTTCACCACCTTAGTAAGAGATCTGAACTTACCGAAAGAAGTTTCTGAAATATTAGTATCTCGTTTAAAAGAAAAAAAAAATTGCTTACTCCGAAACAAACATTACATTTTATCGTACCCGAGAAAAAAAAACCGTCTGTTTCTCAAGAGAAGGATTTAGTTTTTTGTAACGATGTTGGCAGTTTGTTGCCACAGATGGGATTAAAAACGTACTGACGTCTTTTCATAGATAGCAGCAAAAGAAGTTTAAAGTGTGTTTTGCTTAATAACGGTAATAAGTACGGATCTATACCTATCGCACATTCGGAGACTTTAAAAGAAGAATACGCAAATATATTGCTAAGGTTATGGAAACAATTAAGTATCAAGATCACAAATGGTCTATTTGTGTTGATCTGAAAATGGTTAACTTTCTTTTGGGTCAACAAGGGGGATACACGGAGTTCCCTTGTTTCATGTGTCTCTGGGACAGCCGTGATAAACAACACTATTGGTCACAAAAAGTCTGGCCAGTATGGGAAGAGCTAAAAGTTGGTACCAAAAATATGATAAACACTCCTTTAATTAGCCGAGACCCTATCATACTTCCACCAATTCATATTAAACTCGGCATAATGAAACAGTTTGTGAAGGCGCTTGATAAAAATGGCAAATGTTTCAATTTTTTTTCACGCAAGTTTCCAGGATTAAGTATAGAAAAATTGAAAGCTGGTATTTTTAATGGGCTACAGATTAGGTAACTCGTGAAAGATTCTAATTTTGCCAAATCAATGATTGAAGTCGAATCCAAAGCTTGGAATTCATTTGTTTTGATTATGAGTAATTTCCGAGGCAAAAAGAGATCTGACTACCGCGTGGAGCTTGTTGAGTCCATGCTATCAAACTTGAAAGAGGTAGGGTGTAACATGAGCATAAAAATCCACTTCCTACACTCGCATTTAGACCGATTTCCACAAAATCTGGGTGATTTCAGTGAAGAGCAGGGTGAAAGATTCCATCAGGATCTTCGGACAATGGAAGAGCGTTATCAGGGGCGGCGGGACTCATATATGATGGCAGACTACTGCTGGAGTTTGCAACGAGATCTACCTACAGTCGTTCATTCAAGGAAATCTTATAAAAGATAATTTCATTGTATTTAATAGAAATTTTGTTAACATAATGTATTAATTTTCTGGGGGTTTTTTGTCAAAATAATAAAATTGTATATTTTAAAAAGTAAAGCTGTTAGCAATCTCCTAGTATATTATTCATAATGAGGACCATAGAAATACCTAATAGCAGAAATAAAAATAAAGCAAACAAAACTTGTGTTGACCAGTGATAATTAGACCGACGATATATATAAATATATAGGGAGAGAGAGAACTATAATAGTAGGAATTGAAAAAAATATATATATTTTTTCTGAAATATATATATATATATATATATATATATATATATACATTAATTAATGCTAACTTTCCCAATTCTATGTTGCTCTTGGATTCATTTCAATTATATATATAGTTGAACCTTCTTATAAAAAAAATATCATACAATGGGCTACCAGGCAATTAAACAAAATTTGAAACACAAAAAAAGAGCTTTTCCTAAGAACTGAGACGAAAACAAATCACTTTTAAATATTATTTATTTAATAATTCTTTTAACATGTTTTTTCTCTCTCTTTCTATTTCTAGTTTCTCCTTCTCAACTTCGAGGAACTTCTCCGTTTCTTTTTCAAATGCTGGAAATTTCTCAACATGCATTTTCATGAATTCTTCGATGACCTCATTGATAGGTCCCCCCCCCTCTTCATTTCCTGCTACTATAATTAAAATTAAACAAAATATCAAAATAAATACCATTTATGCATACAACTTGAACAACATCTATATCTCTCACATATATATTTGTATGTATACACTCTATAACAACAAAAAAAAAAAAAACGAACAAAAACGACGCACTAAGAACGAGTTGTCCAATAAAGATAAAAATTGGTGAGTCGAAAGATTATGTAAAGAATAGAAAATGATTAAAATTTAAGAAAAATTGAATGATTTATTTCAGAATTACATAGTTATAAAGAAACAAAATCAAAAAGGTGTTGCCCCCCCTCTCTAGCCTGAATGTATGCTGCCACCACGACGTGGAATACAGTGATAAAGCACCCTGATGATCTCCTGCGGTATTTCTTGCAAAATTTGCTCCAATTGTAGGGCCAGGTCAACGGCATTATTATTTAATTTTTTAAATCATAACAACATGAAAAATACAGATACAAAGTTACCTTGTCTAGATAGTGTTTGCAAAAAGATTTCTTGCTGGCATCTTGAACTTGATGGTGTAGCAACAGGTTCAACAATATTATTTTGTTCAATCTCAGAACTAAGGAAGGAAAATACATAAATACATACACATGAAAATACATAAATATGAACAGTTTTAAAGTACGTGTACAAAAATTATCTGAATTATGCATAAGATTTAAAATGATTGCAGTTTTAGTTTAATTAAGAATGTGTTTGAGGAAAATAAAGTTTGAAAAGCTAAAAGCCCGTACATCTACTGAAAGCTACTTATATCAGAAAAGTAACAAATATATCACGTCACTCATTTACCAACAACTTTCTTTAAAATACACTGCTCAAAATAATTAAAGGATATTGCGTTTTTAGGAGGATCTTGTGGCTGGGAAACTTTTTAGCTGATTGATACATGGTTGACAGGCGTAGTAGGTTATCTGAAAATAAATTACACATGTTTGGCAGAAAAAAATGCATTTTATTGCGCATTTGTGTACGAAAGGAAAAAAAACACAATTTGTGAATATGATAAAAAAAGAATAAGAAAAGGTATTCTTTTTTCAAAGGAAATCATTTTCAGTAGGGGGTATGGTTTCCACGGACGGCCAGCAACGCTGAGCACCTTTAAGACATGGAGTCAATGAGGCTATTAATCACGAGTTGTGGTATTCTGTCCCACTCTTCCAGAAGAGCTCTTTCCAGTTCTTGGAGAGTTTGTGGGGGTGGTTGGCGGCCAGCAACTCGTCTTCCTAGAGCGTCCCAAACGTGATCTATTGGGTTCATGTCTGGAGAACACGCTGGCCATTCCATTCGTACGAATCCTTCCTCGAACAGGAAATCCTCCACCAGGTTAGCACGATGTGGCCTGCAGTTATTGTCCATTAAAATGAAGTCATCTCCGATTATTGCAGCGTAAGGGACTACAATAGGTCTGAGGATCTCATCCCTATATCGGCGAGCAGTCAGAGGTCCGTCTCGAATGATGTAGAGGTCTGTGCGCCCGTCAATGGAGATGCCACCATAGACCAACACTCCCCCACCACCAAATATGACACTTTCTTGCACGAACGCAGGATTATTCCTACTGCCACGGTCCCTCCAGATGGAAATACGCCTATTATCCGGATGAACAGAAAAACGGGACTCCTCAGAAAAAAGAACATTGCTCCATTCATTTCTCCTCCAGTTCACATGCTCTGTTGCCCACTCCCTGCGGTCGCGACGATGCCTTGATGTTAGTATAACATACCATCGGTCGGCGAGCATACAGACCTACACCATGGAGCCGGTTTCGGACAGTCTGAGTTGAAACCGTGGTGCCAGTAGCCGAGCGAAAGTGTTGTTGGAGAAGAGTAGCGTTCATATTTCGGTGTCTCCGAGCCGTTAACACTAAATAACGATCTTCATTGGGCTTTGTTGCCCGTCTACGACCTTGTCCTGGTCTTCTGTCTGCACTTCCAGTCTCCAAAAAACGGTTTCAGATCCTGGAAATCACACTTTGTGACACTCCAATGGCGTGCGCTACTTCGGCTTGAGTTTGGCCCCCTTCTAACCTACCAACAACTCTCCAAGCTTCTGAATCAGTTAAATGACTTCGCTGAGACATCCTACCCATCGAAACAAAGCAGTCACTGAATGCCGATCATCCTTGTCTTCATTTCAGTTGAAAGTCAAATTTCATTCACTTCCGCTGAAGCAACGTTTTTGACGTCGAACTCAAAATTAGCATACTCCACAGTTTGAAAATCAGAAAAATTTGCATTTGTGATTCTCTTCTTCCATTTTCGGCAAAAAAATTTCCCTTATATCTTTATTTTATATAAAACTTACAATATCCTTTAATTTTTTTTGAGCAGTGTATATCAAATTCAACGATTTTCTTCTTAAAAATAACCTGCAATAATCTGGTCTAACATCAGACTTACGCAGATAAAAGTATAAATTAAAAGTAAAAAAACATTTTTAAAAACATGCATTTAGTTAAATGCGCTAAAGAGAACAAAATAAACTTTTATTTTAAAACTTTTTTTACAATCAACTTATAACGTCATTTACACAATTTATGATATAAAAGCTTGTCGCAAGGTTTAAGTACTCGTATTTACTTAGTTTGAAAATTTTAAAAATTCAAATCAGATCAAGCTATTGAATTTACTTGTTTTTCTACACAGGTAAATCTCGCGACAAGCTTTTATATCATAAATTGTGTAATGATGTTATAAGTTGATTGTAAAAAAAGTTTTAAAAGAAAACTTTAGTCCATTCTTTTTAGCGCATTTAAACAAATTTTTTTTAAAAAATCTTTTTTTTTTTACTTTTAATTTATTTTTTATTTCTTAGTTATCGTTGGACAGGTTTCTCAGTCTGTTAATCTCATTCAACGCATTAATGTTGAAAGGTCGTTTGCCGGTTACATTCGAACAGTCTAGCTCAGGGGTACTCAACCTTTTTCCTCCCGCAGGGACAAATACATATGATATATTTTTCACTCGGGAACGTAACAAGAGGAAAATTGGGGTGAGGGGGGGTAAACACTGTGTAAGACCATAACAGGACATAGCAAGATTAATCAAAATATTAAAACTATTTTTTTATTTTTTTGCTTTTAATTTAATGTTGTATTAAAGATGAAAAACCAATAATTTTAAACCAATTGTTTCAATCTTTGCACAGAATTTGGATAATGTTATTCTACATACGGAAAAAAAGTTTCATGCAATTACCTTTGAAGATAAAGTTGTTAAATGTTTGATTAAAAATTTGAGTATTTTTCGAAAAATCGTAAAAAAAAAGTTTTCGGCATTTTATTTTTAAAATGACTGATTCTAAAAGAGAAAAGCATGAGCTTTTTTAGTGTAGAATATCGTTTCATTAACACGAAAAAAATTCATACGAAACGATTGAGAAATCATTTTCATGAAAACGCATCGATTTTGACTCATTTTAGAAAAAATCGTAAAAAATAGAAAATATAATTATTTTTTGTCTGAGTTTGGTAGAAAGATGTAGATGGCTTTTTAAAAACGTCGAAAAAAATTGGAACTTCTTTAAGCTCAATCCGAAAAGCCAGCAAGAGTAAGACAATTACGCGTTTTAAGACTGTTAATATCTTTTTAACTAATGGCAATATCGAAAAATAAATGGTCAAAACATGCATTGTCGTTCAAACAGTAACAGTTAATATGTTTATGTGGGATTTAAGCAACAAAGGCTATTATCTCATTGTCATCCAAACTAAACGTGTATACAAAATTTCAGTTCAATCGGTTAAGTTTCAGCTTCAAATTTGAATTGCAAGATTCCACCCGAACAAATTACATTTCAAGTTAAATAAAAGCTTGTAAAAAAAGGCACTTAGCAATTGCTTTTCTAATTCTGTAAAACTCGTTTCAAAACATTTGGGGTTTCTTCGAACATCTTGTCCTCCAAGTTCCATTTTTCTTTATGAAAGAATATAAAATAGGAAGAAAGGGTACCAGCTCAAATGTCCATCTCGTACATGGTCCATCCCCAATAACCCTCGAGCAGCTTTATAGTGCTATGTTAATATCCATCTCACTCCCTCATGAGTGATCATCGGTAACATTAATACAACAGAAGAGTAAGTCCTATTTAAAAAGCCTGTCTATAAACCTCAAAGTCTTTCAGTGCTCGAAAACCTTCGAAAGGATTATCCTGCGGCGACTAACGACACCTGAGCTGGCACCCCCTCACTCTCCTAACTTCCACACCACAGCTACGTGAGGACGTTTGAGCTCCGACAGATTTAGCAAGCATCAGCCATTTTACACGAAGGGTTTTCAGCGGTACAGGCTCGAACTCATGACGCGTAGATCACAAGTTCGTGACCATGACCACGAGGCTACCACGGTCATAAGGACTCGAACCCATGATCCGAAAGAAAGAACGTCGGATTCCTGACCATGACCTAAGAGAACACCGTAGTTTATATGCCATTAGTATGGTTTAATAATAAACAAATATACGGGAGATAAAGGGAACATCAAAAAGGAAAATCACTCAGTGTGATGTTATTGAAAATAAAGTTTTAAAAATTCAATCACGAGAGAGTAAGAGTGAGAATTATATTAACGTGGCAGTATAAAGCAACACGAAAACTATTGGCGGAAGGTACCTGTGATGGCATGTACCTCTCTTAATTACCACACCAACGGGTGAATATTGAGCCTCGACAGATTTAATATGCTTCGGCTTCCTCTACACAGCGGATCTTAAATGGCACCAGAGCTCGAACCCGTAACTTTCCGGTCCCGAGTTCGAGACCCTAACCATTATGCTACATTAGCCATAACCAATCACTAGAATTGAGGGTTTATTACCCTAAACCTTAAATATAATCAAAAGGCAGTATTTACCGTAATTAGGCTGTGGTAGCCTTGGGGTCAAGGTAATGAACTTGTGGACTGCGATTCTTCAGCAGCACTGAGCTCAAACTCATGACGAGGGTGACACCTGAGCTGGTACCTCGCTTTCATAACTACAGCACCACACCATACCAACGGGAGGACATTGAGCCTCAACAAATTTAAAGTCAATGCCACCAAGTCTCGAACCCGTGACAGCGAAGGCTGCGATTCTTCACACAACTGGCGGTGTCAAAAATATGAGGTTCATCGTTAACAGTTCTAAAGTAACTTAAAAGGGCTACTGTAAAAAACACTCACACGGAAAGTGGTATTGTTGAATGTGGACTATTGTGTAATGACGTCGAGTGAGAGAGTGAATATTAACGTGCTTTTGGTGACCGACCTCGAAAATTTGAACCATGGTCAAGTGACGAGGACGACACCTAAGCTAGCACCACTTCTCCTAGCTACCACACCAACGGGAGGACGTTTGAGCTCTCGACAGATTTAATGTGCATCGCTCGCCTACACAGCGGGTCTTCAGCGGCACTGGGCTCAAACTCATGACACGCCGGTCACATCCGTTACCTTGGCCAATAGGCGACCGCGGCCACGTAACGACGTCGAAAAAGGTCTGCAAAAGTTTTGGATCCAATACATATTTTGTTTTCTAATAATTAAAATACATGTGTATGGGAAAAAATGATCTTAAGAAACATAATTGTTTGTAAGACCTATTTAAATTTTGGATGTGTATACATTTATTTAAAACGGAATGTTATCCCCATGTGCATATGCAAATATTTAAAAAGCATAATACTGAGCATGTCTAAAACGGCCTTCTATTTAAGTATATAAAGGAATTGAGCCTCATACCTTTTTTTATTGATCTTGTTTTTAGTTTTTAGCATTTGCAGTAAGTATGTACATTATTTATTTAAATTTTGTCGTCTATTCTAAACTGGTTCCCTAATTCACTACTCATTTAAAAAAAAAACTGTAAAAAGTCCATTGATGTCAGATACATAAATTTAATGAGAAATAATAGGTTAATAACACATTTCTTTTACCACTTTTCAAACGCACGCATGTGAACCTATAATTTGGCAGTCGGTGTTATGTTTAAAAAATTCCGTCGCTCCCATTGGCACAGCTGACTTAAAAATGGGTGCGGCGTCGTCATTTTCTGACACTGTTTAGCTTTAAGTGTCGTCCAATACATCTGCTATGTAACTCTTTCAAAGAATGTAAAATTATTAAAGACCGTTGACCATTTACAAGCGAGATTAAATAATTTTGCTTATGCCATCGACGTGTATTTACTTCCGTGTTATATTTTCATTGGCCACTGCTTTATTTCTCTTCCCTTTTCATTCTTGCGTCATAGTGAGCTCGTTTTAATACTGTTAACGTTATCCTTGGTAATTATGCGATTAAAGAAAGCTTATATAAAAAATTGCCTAAATAGGAGCAGACACCGATGTTTTCGATAAATTGAATTACTGGAGATAAACTGCGGAATGAGATAAGTCGTCGATGCAAGTTGCCAGAATGGAAGGTTACTTTTTACCTTTTTGAAAGGTAGTGTGACTCAACTTTTCCCCATCCAACCAATGTTTGGCTTACGGTTCTAACTCGTATCCCCTGGCATACGAGTAAATGCAGTATTTTATTGCGTAGGGGACATAAAGAGCCTAAAAAAAAAAGGCGTTCACTTTTGAAAATATTGGTTTTAACAAGTTATTCCGGTTAAATAGTATAATTTCCTTTAGACTAATGTTGAAATCTTCCAAATATGGGCAGAAAGTACACTTTGATATTGGGTTTACTTCTTGGTACACATGCAGCATCATAAAGGTGTCATTTTTTCCCCTAGGTATTTGCAGAACAGGAACCCACGGGAAAGTATTCTGCTGATAATACAACAACTTCAGTTATGGATAAAGAATCAAAAGTAGTAAAGTTGGAGAGTAAACCAGACATCACAGATGAAGCTTCAAAACATGAATATGGCAGCATAACAATAGAAGACTCTACTCAAACCGTTAAATATTCAAAAAGTATACCGGAAAAGTCCGAAGATGCGGTTCGACAGACCGAAGGTGCACTTGAAAAACCCGCTGAGGCAATCGAAGAGGTAGCTCTGGAAACCACCGAGAAGAATACGGAGACTGCACCTGGAGAAATGGGCGAGAAGCCTGACGCCGGGGACCAGCAGACTGTCAAGGTGGTCGAAGAGGCCGAAAAGACAACGGAAAGAATCCTTGTAGAGCCTGATGAGAAAGTGGGTGGTGCGATGAAAAAGACAGATGACGTATCTGTTGCGTTTGGGGGTGCTCGCCCTAAAATTAAACCTCGGAATACTTTTGACGATGGTGGTGGTGTTATGGAAAAGACTAAATCTAAAAAGAAACGGCAGCGCAAAGACCGCAAGCATGAGAGGCGGGACACCGCGGACCAGCAGAAAGTCGAGGTGGTCAAAAAGGCCGAAACGATTGCGGACACTGCACGTGGAGAAATGGACGAAAAGCCTGACGACGGGGACCAGCAGACTGTCGAGGTGGTCCAAGACGCCAAAAAGAATGCACAAATTGAAAAAGGAGAAATGGACGAGACGGCTGACGCCAGGGACCAGCTGATTATAGAGGTAGTCAAAAAGGCCGCAAAGATGGCGGAGACTGCACGTGGAGAAATGGACGAAAAGCCTGACGCCGGGGATGAGCAAACTGTAGAGGAGGTCCAAGACGCCAAAAAGAATGTGGAGACTGCACGTGGAGAAATGGGCAAGAAGCCTGACGCCGGATACCTGCTGCCTGTCGAGGGTGTCCAAAAAGAATCCGGAGACTGCACGTGGAGAAATGGACGTGAAGCCTGACGCCAGGGACCAATTGAGGCCGAAAAGATGCAGAGACTGCACGTGGAGAAATGGACGAAGCCTGACGCCAGGGACCAAGAGGACTGAAAAGAATGCAGAGAGGCCGTGGAGAAATGGACGTGAAGCCTGACGCCAGGGACCAAGAGGCCTAAAGAGAAAGCGGGACTGCACGTGGAGAAATGGAAGAAGCCAGATGCCGTGGATCAGCTTATTACAGAGGTATTCAAAAAGGCCGAAAAATTAAACCTCGGCGGAGATGCACGTGGTGGGTTACGAAAAAGACGCCGTGGAATCAGCAGACTGTCGAGGCAAAGACGCCAAAAGAATGTGGAGACTGCACGTGGAGAACTGGGACGAAAAGGCTGACGCTGGGGACCAGCCGATTGTCGAGGTGAAAAATGGCGGATGCTGCACGTGAAGAAATGGACGAAAAGCCTGACGACGGGGACCAGCAGATTGTCGATGGTCCTAAAACGAAAAGATGGTGGAGACTGCACGTGGAGAAATGGACGAAAGGCTGACGCTGCGGACCAGCTGATTGTCGACGTGGTCGAAAAGATGGCGGATACTGCACGTGGAGAAATGGGCGAGAAGCCTGACGCCGGGTACCTGCTGCCTGTCGAGGGTGTCCAAGAGACTGAAAAGAATACGGAGACTGCACGTGGAGAAATGGACGAGAAGGCTGACGCTGGGGACCAGCTGATTGTCGAGGTAGTCCAAAAGGTCGAAAAGATGGCGGAGAGTGCACGTGGAGAAATGGGCGAGAAGGCTGACGCTGGGGACCAGCGGGCTGTCAAGGTGGTCGAAGAGGCCGAAAAAATAGCGAAAGGAATCCTTGGAGAGCCTAAAGAGGAACTGGGTGGTGCGATGAAAAAGCCAGATGACGTATCTGTTGCGTTTGGGGGTGCTCGCCCTAAAATTAAACCTCGGAATACTTTTGACGATGGTGGTGGTGTTATGGAAAAGACTAAATCTAAAAAGAAACGGCAGCGCAAAGACCGCAAGCATGAGAGGCGGGACACCGCGGACCAGCAGAAAGTCGAGGTGGTCAAAAAGGCCGAAAAGAATGCAGAGACTGCACGTGAACAAATGGACGAGAAGGCTGACGCTGGGGACCAGCAGATTGTCGAGGAGACCAAAGACGAAAAGAATGGCGGAACTGCAAGTGGAGAAATGGGCGAAAAGCCTGACGCCGGGGACCTGAGCAGACTTGTCCTGGAGGTCCAAGACGCAGAAAAGAATGCACAAACTGAAAGTGGAGAAATGGACGAGAAGGCTGACGCCGGGGACCAGCTGATTATCGAGGGTGTCAAAGAGACTGAAAGATGGCGAGACTGCACGTGGAGAAATGGACGAAAAGCCTGACGCCGTGGATCAGCTTATTATCGAGAGGTATTCAAAAAGACGCCGAAAAGAATGTGGAGACTGCACGTGGAGAAATGGACGAAATGCCTGACGCCGGGGACCAGCAGACTGTTGAGGGTGTCAAAGAGACGAAAAGAATGGCGGAGACTGCACGTGGAGAAATGGACGAAAGCCTAACGCCAATGAGCAGCCTGTTGAGGGTGTCCAAGAGACTGAAAGAATGCGGAGACTGCACGTGGAGAAATGGACGAAAAGGCTGACGCTGGGGACCAGCTGATTGTCGAGGTAGTCCAAAAGGCCGAAAAGATGGCGGATACTGCACGTGGAGAAATGGACGAAACGCCTGACGCTGGGGACCAGCAGACTGTCGAGGTGATCGAAGAGGCCAAAAAAAGCAAAAACTGAAAGTGGAGAACTGGACGAAAAAAGCCAGATGACGCTGGGGACCAGCTGATTGTCGATGGTGGTCGAAAAGATGGCGGATACTGCACGTGGAGAAATGGGCGAAAGAAGCCTGACACCGCGGACCAGCAGAAAGTCGAGGGGTCAAAAAGGCCGAGAAGAATGCTGACACTGCACGTGGAGAAATGGACGAAAAGGCTGACGCTGGGGACCAGCTGATTGTCGAGGTAGTGGTCGAAAAGATGGCGGATACTGCACGTGGAGAAATGGGCGTGAAGCCTGACGCCAGGGACCAATTACAGAGGTATTCAAAAAGGCCGAAAAGATGCCGAGACTGCACGTGGAGAAATGGACGTAAAGCCTGACGCCGGGACCAAGAGGCAAAGAGACGAAAAGAATGCGGAGACTGCACGTGAGAAATGGACGTGGGGACCAGCTGATTGTCGAGGTAGTCCAAAGGCCGAAAAGATGGCGGAGACTGCACGTGGAGAAATGGACGTGAAGCCTGACGCCAGGGACCAAGAGGCCGAAAAGAATGCAGAGACTGCACGTGGAGAAATGGACGTGAACCCTGACGCCAGGGACCAAGAGGCCGAAAAGAATGCAGAGACTGCACGTGGAGAAATGGACGAGAAGCCTGACGCTGAAGACCAGCTGATTGTCGAGGTGGTCGAAAAGATGGCGGATACTGCACGTGGAGAAATGGGCGAGAAGCCTGAAGCCGAGGACCTGCTGCCTGTCGAGGGTGTCAAAGAGACTGAAAAGAATGCGGAGACTGCACGTGGAGAAATGGACGAGAAGGCTGACGCTGGGGACCAGCTGATTGTCGAGGTAGTCCAAAAGGTCGAAAAAGGGCGGAGACTGCACGTGGAGAAATGGACGTGAAGCCTGACGCGGGACCAAGAGTGCACGTGGAGAAATGGGCGAGAAGCCTGACGCTGGGGACCAGCAGACTGTCGAGGAGGTCCAAGACGCCAAAAAGAATGCACAAACTGAAAGTGGAGAAATGGACGAGAAGGCTGACGCTGGGGACCAGCTGATTGTCGAGGTAGTCCAAAAGGTCGAAAAGTTGGCGGAGACTGCACGTGGAGAAATGGGCGAGAAGCCTGACGCTGGGGACCAGCAGACTGTCGAGGAGGTCCAAGACGCCAAAAAGAATGCACAAACTGAAAGTGGAGAAATGGACGAAAAGGCTGACGCTGGGGACCAGCTGATTGTCGAGGTGGTCGAAAAGATGGCGGATACTGCACGTGGAGAAATGGGCGAGAAGCCTGAAGCCGAGGACCTGCTGCCTGTCGAGGGCGTCAAACGAGAATGCAAAACTGAATGGAGAAATGGAAGACTACCAAGAGGTCGTGGAGAAATGGACGAAATGGGCGAGAAGCCTGACGCTGGGGACCAGCTGATTGTCGAGGTGGTCGAAAAGATGGCGGATACTGCACGTGGAGAAATGGGCGAGAAGCCTGAAGCCGGGGACCAGCAGACTGTCGAGAAGCCTGAGCTGGGGAGGACAGGAGACGCCAAAAAGAATGCACAAACTGAAAGTGGAGAAATGGACGAGAAGGCCGGGGACCAAGAGGCCGAAAAGAATGCGGAGACTGCACGTGGAGAAATGGACGAGAAGCCTGACGCTGGGGACCAGCAGACTGTCAAGGTGGTCGAAGAGGCCGAAAAGAAAGTGAAAAGAATCCTCGGAGAGCCTGATGAGGAAGTGGGTGGTGCGATGAAAAAGCCAGATGACGTATCTGTTGCGTTTGGGGGTGCTCGCCCTAAAATTAAACCTCGGAATACTTTTGACGATGGTGGTGGTGTTATGGAAAAGACTAAATCTAAAAAGAAACGGCAGCGCAAAGACCGCAAGCATGAGAGGCAGTGTTCAGATAAAGAAATAATGGAAATGATGAAAAATCTTCCTGTTCCACCTGATATCGACATCCCTTCATCTGACAATCTTGATTCCGCCAAAGATGGTGTTCAGTCTAGAGTACGCTTCGCTTCTGATGCAACTCCGAAAACAAGAACTGAAGACTCGATTATAATCGAATTAGGTGGCGTTGCGGATTTGACAGAGTCTGTGGTATTGGACATCCCCGAAGATTATTTGATAAATGACAGGGGTGCTATTGCAAATTTACCAAAACCAGTGGAACTAATGATACCTGAAGTCGATTCCTCTATAAACGAGTTGGGCCCCGTCGCAAACTTGTTAGAACCTGTGGAAATCATAGTACCCGAAAACCCCCTTCCATTCGAACCTGATAATGAATTGGAGGAAGACGCGGAACCAGATTATGGAAGTAAGTTGTCTCTATTCTTTAATAATTTTCCTTTTATTGCATATTTCGGAGAGCGTCCGTTTGCTTGGACAATATTCAGAGGCTTGGTATTATCAAAACTTATTCAGAATTGAGGGCAATTTTTTCTAGCGAAATCTTCCTGTTAACACCAGTATCGACAGTGCAATGTGATTATTACACAAACCAATTTCTGTCACGCTTATCAAATAATTTTAAAGGAGTTTTAGAATGAGGCCAACTTGACTGGGGAAAATAGAGACTTGAATCGTAATGAAGGCTTTTAAAGAAAAGCACTTCGCAAAAGTAGCGTTTATAATGTATTTTGTTTCCTAACTACTTTACTCGAGATACAACAATGGAACTTTAATTTACATCCTACGGGATTTTTAATAAATTTAACCAAGGAGTGTCACCTAGAAGAGGATGGGAATCCTATAGCTACTAAAATAAACTATTTTACATATTCAACATTTTGACATGGATATTTCAAGTTTCTTGCGGTCGCGAGTAGCCCACACCCTTCTATTTGTTGGGTATAAGGCTAACCAAACGAGATTTCCGGAGTCTCGGTTAGCATTGCCTTGGGCCAGTAAAAATCGAATAAGCAGCTCGAGATGGTTCATGATTTTGTCAGATTTTTAAAACTAAACCTCGTTGAACCATCATGGTATAAGTAATGATATTGAGATCCCGTTAACCATAACGTCTGCTGGTAATCGAATAAAAGGTTGTTTAAATGACGTTAGAACACAAAACTATACCAAATGAGCTACAATATATAAGCACTGTTATTAAAGTGTCTCGATACAGAATCGTGCTATGAATGTCTTATTTAAAAAGGCTTGGATTCGGAAACGGTAACTCTCTGTCGCAATTTTTGAAGGATCAATATCGGGGAATTGGATTTTGGTGTATTTATCCCTAGCGAAATCATTAAAAGAATAGACATGCCCGTTTGTCACAGTAAGAGTTTAGTATTAAAGCCGCGTGATCAAGTTATTAGAGATCCCAAAATATGATTATGTGGGTGAGAAAAATGGTTAATTTTAGCTGAAATAAGGTAGAGCTATCCCATGTTTTCATTTTTTAATAAAGCGAGCATAACCTCCTGATGGAGTTTTAGTCACTTGGAAATCGTGCATGGCTGAGCTTCGAAATCCCAATCTTCGTATGTTCTATATCCTGGGTTAGTAAGTTAGAGTATTTGCCAATAAAAGTAATCGATATGTTTGGTTTAGTTGGGGTTCTGCTGTTAGTTTAATTACGAGTTTCCTTGCATGGATTCGGCCGTGCAGAGCATCGAAGAGTCTCTCTCAAACACTATAAATTTAGAAATCCTCGTTCTCCTCTGGGCAGGAAGTCTCGTCTTGCTACCGAATGCTTCAAAAATAGAGGTCGGACACCAAAAACAATAGTGACGTAGGAATCCAGAATTCGTGGCCATCCCTGTGGAATAATGGTGCATTTAAAAATCCGCCTTGAAGAAAGCCCCACTCTTTGCCTTAGCGAGGTTTTGAAGTTATAAGAGTAGGATGCCAGCTTGGCCTTCGTCCGAATTACTCGACAAACAATACTACTAGTCGAGTTTTATAGTGTGAAATAAAAAATAGATTTGGGTATTTGATTAGAACTCTTATAACCTGCTGAAGCTTGGAATCGGATCACGAATTACATTACATTCGATGTTGGGTTCAAGCGAAAGATTACTAAAATCTCTACCCGCCCCCATTCCCACGGGAATGATTAGTTTGACGATGAATTCGTAGAAGTAACAGAAGTGTCTTTTAGGGAACTAATTTCCATAACTATATCGCTGAATCGGAGCATTTGAATAACAGGGTAATGGGAAATTATGATATAAAGATTTATACAATCAAGATTTCCTGCCAGTAGTATTCAACCCAAAAATTTTAGTAAACAAAAGTCGAAATCTTGCATTCATGTTGGTCTAGACCAGTGCTTCTCAAACTTTCAATGTTTGCGACCCAATATTCAATTATAATTTTCATATGCCCCCACACAATAGCAATGTATTGAGTTAAAAAATGCTATACTTTGAAGCTAAAGCTACAATACGACCGTCACTTAATTGCTACTGGCAAACGCATCGCTCAGCCGGAGCGTTGGTTGCCCTGGACGCATGTGTTCCTGAAGTACGATCTTTTCTGTGTGAACTGCTCTCCATGAAACTATTCCGAAAGCTTTGGAATGAAATAAAAGGACATTGACGGTGTTTGCGAAGGATTTGCTTATTTCGGAGGCTTTACTCATTGCTTTTCATTCTCGCCCCCTTTTCATTCATTTTAATAGCATTCGCGTACCTACGTGGAAAACGGTGGCAGTGGGAACGAATCGCGTAGCTTTGAATTGGCGATAAAGGTATTAATTATAAACAGTCCATGTTATCATATAGGTGTCGATTTGTTTTATATAATCTTGTATATGGCAAAACTACGGGGGCACGGGTAGATATTAAACTTGTTAACTTAATATTGCTTAATTGCAAAATACATTGTGCAGTACTGATGCATTTATAAGTGTATTAGGTCAGTGTAAATGTGTTTAATGTTCTATTTTGGAATGTGTTTTTGCTTTCTGTCGGTAAATTCTTTTAAATGATCATTTATTTTTCACTTCTCAATATGCTCGTGCCCCCCTCCCCCAGCAGAAATGTAACGCTTCCTTAAGCGGGCGCGTCCCAAAGTTTGACGGACACTGGTCCAGTAGACCGAAATTGAAATGAACTCGAACTTTCGCCAATTTTAATTGTTAGATTTGCATGCTTATTTTGAGTGATAAACGTAGATTCTAATCGTCGAATGATTGTTTCATGCTGCTAGTTAATCATTATCATACTGCATTAATTTGTTCTGATATTGGTTCCTTTCTTAATCAGATCGTCCTTTCCGTACTTTTGCAATTAATGGAAGATACCGTGCCGGAGAGAGTCTTGCGTTAGAACACGCCAATCATTGCACTGGAAGAGAATACTGTATCTATGGAATTTTAATAGTAGCTATTGTAGTAATTATAAGACTTATAATATATTTAATAACTCGAAAGAAATTAGAGGATCTCGAAAATACTGCAAACGAATCCAAAGACTAGGTCTCAAAGACGAGGAATATCTAGTGACGACTTGCGATAGCAAAAATGAATGTTTTTATACTTGTGTTTTAAAAACTGTTGAATTTTAATACGCCACTCGTATGTATACAAGATTTCAATAAAATTTTAATTTTCATCTGTCTTGTATAGTCATTTGTTTTAAAGTGTTTCGCATTGTAGCGCGATTCAGGGAAAACCACGAGACACTAGGAAGTCTTCTGCTTCTGGGACATGCGTTGACCGCCGCGGTAGCCTAGTGGTCAAGGTGTCTGATCGTGGCTTGCTTGTCAGGAGTTCGAGCTCGGTACCACTAAATACACTCCGTGTAGGGAAGCGATGTACGTAAAATCTCGAGAGCTCAAACATCCTCCCATTGGTGTGGTAGTTAGGAGAGGAGGTGCCAGCTCGTGCCAGCTCGACGTTAATATTCAGTAGCTAAACAGTACGACGTTAATATTCACTCGCTGCAATATGCGTAGAGGTTGCACCATCGCTAAATTGTTGCAAAATATGTCTAAAATATCCCTACAAGGTTACAGCATCTCTATTTTTGTTTTAACGAATCTTTTAAACTTCGCATAGTAAGTACATTGTGGCCACGGTAGCCTAGTGGTCAAGGTCATGGAATTGTGACCAGCGTGTCATAAGTTCGAGCCTAGTACCACTGTAGCCCCATGCAAGGAGAGTGATGCACGTTAAATCTGTCGAGGCTCAAACGTCGTCCCGTTGGTGTGGCAGTTAGGAGAGGAGTGCCGGCTCAGGTGTCGTCTTCGTCACTTGAACATGGTTCAAAATGACGAGGCCCCTCGCCAAAAGTCTTAGAGTAGCTGAAAGTACAACGTTAATATTCACTCACTCTCATGATACTTCTGGACTTGATATCTACCGGCACTAGCTTAACGGTTGCTTGTCCCGACGCAGGTTAAAAGTTGGTATCGCTAAACCTCTGCGGATTGAGTTTTCCCATACAGGAATCTCGGATGCGAGAATAGATTTTTGCAGGGATTTGTTGCTCATTTTTTGTTTAAAATGTACTTATTGTGCGCACAGCGCATTTAGTGCTTTAACACTAAGGATAATCGAAATCCCCAACACTCTAAACGTACGCTAGTGTCGTTCCGACGCCGCGATATAAAATATAGTTTTAATGACTAAATTTCTGGCTATTGTTCAGTAGGGTTTAGTAGTACTTTTTGATATTGTCATGTTCTGACCCTTTATATCGTAAAAAGCTGGTGTTGACATGGTTTCGCGAAGCTTGTTGAGCCACTGTTTTGTCGCAAAACATTGCAAGTCTCAAATTTGCCAGGAGCATTACTATTACGCTGTATCCATTCTGTGACCTCTATAGCAACATGTACATCGAAATTTACAGTAATACAATTGCATCTGCACTAAAGATTCTTCGCCCTCACTTTTACTCAGTTTTGTGTCTTCATCGGAATCTGAATTGGAGGAAGAAAAGCTCTCGCAACAAATTAAAACTTTCATCAGGGCTTGGAACTTCTCAAAGACATCGTTTCGGGGTGTCTGCCCTATACGAGGTTAGGAAATCGAATGAATTTCTTATGAGCAGATACTACGAAAACGAAGCAGTTGGATGCAATGATTTTAGAAAAATCGACTCATTTCCGCAGTGAACCCAATAACACTGCATTCAAAGTCATAAATTTACATTACTTCCGGAAGTCGGATTTATTAATATCTACTTGGTGAACTATGTTCTGAGCGCGTCAGCAATTAAAAATTATAAATTGACTTAGCGTGGACATGACGCCAGCGGACGTTCTAGTTATATTTAGTTGTAAATCACTCCTAATTAACATACAGCCACAACTTTTTCTGTTTAGTTAACAGAGAAAACAAGTGAAGAAAACGAAATTTCAGTTTTCAGCAAAAAATGCGGAAAACAGATTAAACAGGCTCCCGTGTCCAACACCGGCAGACGTTCTAGTGTTAATGGGCAGAGATAACTTTATATGTACATACCTTTGAGAAAATTCGCTTCTAACTCCTTTTTGAAACAACAAACTATGTCCCAGCTAAGGCACTAGTGAAGACTCCAAATTGTCTAGCGTCGAAAACAAATTAAAACCTACATAGAAACATCCGACGACGGCGTCATTGAAAGTCCTCCGAAGGACTGATGACGCGTGTCACGGGGGAGGGGTGCGTTGAAAAGAGTACAAGTAGCCGAGACGGAAACGGTGCCTCGTCAACAAATTCAGAACAATTAGTAAATGTTTTTTAGCGAAGGTTTTTTGATTCTTTGCCGAAACTTGTACCTCATTGTTGCAAAGACTCGTCCAAATTGTACTTGGAGCCACTTTGGACATCAAAATCCCGGCTGCACAATGCATATAAAGATTTCTGTCCACGAGAAAAAGCTGAACCCAAGAGCATTACAAGTTTCTGTAACATTTTTGAAGACATTTGTCCTTGTTTCCATCAAAACAAGATTTTGTTGGGTCATGTGATTTCTGTGAGTCGTTCAAAACCGGAAATATCATTGAATCTGAACACAATATACATTTGGACAAGAAAAAAAGAAGCTCGTACACAATTGGTAGAAGACACAACCTCAAACAACGAAGTGTTTGCTATGGACTTGCAATCAGTACTTTTGAGCCCGCGATCGAACAAAACTCGCAGTGCACAATTTCACCCTATACAATTTCAGGAAAAATAAAAGGTATTGTTACATCTGGAAAGAATGTGAAGGAAAACTTGCAAGTGACGAATTTTCTATTATAATCGTCACTGCTCTATGGAAATTCATCAATCGAAATCCGATAGGTGATGACCGGGAACTGATGTTGTACAGTAACAGCTGTACAAACCAAAACAGGAAAGCGGTATTGTCCAACGCCTTGCTCAATTTCAGCATGCAGAACAAGATAACTATTACACAAAAGTTCCTACAGAAATGCCGAACGCAAATGGAGTGCGATAGCATGCATTCTGTTGTAGAAAAAGCATTCAGACACAAAAATCAATGTTCCGTCAGACTATGCATATTTGGCCAAAGAGGCTTGCAAGAAAAATCCTTACGAAGTCGCGAGTATCTTTATCTTCACTTCAAAGATTTTAAAACAGCTTTGCTTTTTTAAAAGTACCGGAAAAAGGGTAGGTGATCCGACAGTGACTAATATAAGAGCTTTGAGGTATGTACATGATGGAAGATGGTTTACAAATTGCGACATACAAACACCGTGTGGGAAGAGTTCCCAATCAAAACGAAAACAATTTGCGCCGTTCCATGGAATAACATTCTTCAGTTATATTCAGCAAGACTGAAAATAAAGAATATTTGCATCTGCAAACCTTAAAAGATACCATGGAAAAGGAGAATCACAATTTTTATAATTTTCCCCACTTTTAAAACTTGCCACATTCAATTTACTTTTTGTAAGTGTTAGCCTTGTTTAATTTTTTATAACTTACTCAGTTCCCACGCATAGTAATAGTTTTTATTTGCTCATGTAAAGTTCACACAGGAGTTACGCATTCTGATAATTACGCTGACGATATAATAATTATATTATTTTGTAAATAAAATAGTTGCATAATATGTATTAAAATTAATAATGAATATCAATTAATAAGTGCTGATAACTTCCAATATCTTAAACTGCGAGTTCCTTTAATGAATTCCATCGAACAAGGGAACGTTAAAGCGTTATTAAAAATTAAAATAAAGTGGAAAGGAACGATTTATAGCACTAATTCAAGGACAACCCTTATTCTCTTAAAAAAATATTCTGGTTCTCACCAATGATAATTGAAATATACATATTCGAAAATAGCCTAAAAATACAACAGAAGACTGAAGTAGCGAGAAGGGAAAGTGCAATTAAATTTTTAAATGTTTAATGAAATTAAAAACGTCTGAAATTAATAGAGCCGCGGAAAAAATCCAAAAAAAAAATTAACACTAATATACGTTATCTCCGTGGCAAACACATTATCGTACGGTAAAAATATAAAAATAACTATATTATAATATTATCGCTTATCTTGGCGAACATAACGACAACTTGGAACCTAGCCCTACTGTATCAAATTAGCATCCCAGAGGGAGTTATGCAGTCTGATAATTAGACCGACGACACGTACAATTTTAATTATTTTTATTGAAGAAATAGTTGCATTATATTCTGTTTATTTTTATGTTAAAAACATCTTTAAATGATTAAAAGTTAATACGTAATAAAACTGTAACTATCTATTGTTGATCTCTATTCTCCAACTCTACATGTACAAGTGGTGGCAAAAAGTCCTGATTTGATTTAATATTAACGTCGCACTGTTCAGCTACACGAGGGCTTTTGGCGACGGACCACGTAATTTTGAACCATGGTCAAGTGACGTGGACGACACCTGAGCTGGCACCCCCTCTCTAACTACCACACCAACGGGAGGACGTTTCAGCTCTCGACAGATTTAACGTGCATCGCTGCCCTACACGGCGGGTCTTTAGTGGTACTGGGATCGAACTCGTGACCAGGCAAGCCACGATCCGATACCTATACCACTCGGCTACCGCGGCCACGCAAAAAGTCCTGAACACACTCATTTTTTGCATAATTTTTGTGTTTGACTTCATTTTTCGTTATGAAATTATCCCACTATCTTAAATATTGTTACTGATTTTAATGTATTTTTTCATGCTGATTTCAAATCTGTTTGTAGATTTCATCTAAAGTAAATAGTTTCATTGATATATGTTGAAAAACCCTTGATAAGAAAGCACAAGGTCACTGTAAGAATGACTGTGTTTTCCACCAATGAAATGCTCCATTATTTCAACCAATCAGAGAGCAGTAGCGAAAAAAAAGTTGAAAGAAAAAGGTAAAACGTGGTTTATTGCATTGAATGCAGTTGTGTGCTTGTGGAAAATAGTGTATTGAAAGCAATTTGAAGTGCGTTTGTGGAAAAAATATTGGAATTATGGCTAAATTTTCATATCTGCCAGAGAATAAAAGGTACAAAATAATACATTTCAAGGAAGAAGGTTATTCTACGGGCCAAAATGCTGCTAAAGTAACATGTGACCTTTCTACTGTTGTGAGAACTTTGAAGAGATTTTCTGAAACAAATTTTATTGCG
Source organism: Trichonephila clavipes (assembly GCA_019973935.1). Classification (NCBI taxonomy): domain Eukaryota; kingdom Metazoa; phylum Arthropoda; class Arachnida; order Araneae; family Nephilidae; genus Trichonephila; species Trichonephila clavipes. The sequence goes on along the minus strand of BMAU01019745.1, from coordinate 1,002,650 downwards.
GACAGGGGGTGATCAGGACGACCAAGAAAAACATCTTTACGTGAAGACAAGTTACTGCTTTCAAACAGAAAGCTTAATTCCTCGCAAATTTTGAAACAATGGACTTTGACATCAAATGTGAGTGTGTGCTTAAGAACTGTTAGAGGAAGACTGCTGGAAATTGGGTCACGTCACTGTAAAGTGCACCCAAAATCATTACTGACTGAATTTCAACGCAAGAGGCGATTGACGTGGGCAAGGGAACATTCATTATGGACTATTAAATACTGGGAAAAGGTAATATTTAGTGACGAGAGTCGGTTTTGTATTTCTGGCAACCAAAGTAGTGCCTATGTAAGACGACGCACTCATGAGGAATTTAGCTCTTAGTGTCTGAAGCCCACAGTAAAGTACCCAACAAAAGTGATGGTATGGGGTTGCATGTCTTCTCATGGTGTTGGAAGACTTAACATCGTTAGCGGAACAGTGAAAGCCATGGATTACATTGAAATACTACAAAATAAATTGCTACCAACTGCGAGAGACCTTTTGGGGAATCAGTCATGGATTTTTCAGGACGATAACGCCCCTTGCCATCGTGCAAAGGTAGTCCAGAAATGGTTGAAGGCCATACTGTGAATAGAATGAACTGGCCAGGACACTCTCTCGACCTTAATCCGATAGAGTTTATGGTTTAAAATTGGTTATGAAATGTCAAAGAAAATACCTTCAAACAAACGTGAATTAATTGAAGCTTTAATATTTTCCTTCAACCATATTGTCACGAAAGATCTTTTGAAATTGGTGCATTCCATGCCAAAAGATGTAGAGCCGTAATTAAAGCGAACGGCTGGCCCATAAAATATTGATTTTCTACCATGTGACAACAATGTAATTTTCAAAATGCTTATATATATATTGAATATACCGTATTTGTCAATTTTCGTGTTATTTTTCTTTGCATATTATGTTATTCTATATTTTATTCTTCACATATTTTACATTGTGTTCAGGCAGCTTTACAAGAAAAATATTTTAGTCATTAAGAAACTAGTAGTAGATTTGAAATCAGCATAAAAATACATTAAAATCAATAACAATATTTAAGATAATGCGATAATTTCACGACGAAAAATGAAGGAAAACGTAACAATTACGCTAAAAAATTAGTGTGTTCAGGATTTTTTGCCACCACTGTATAATTGTGGGAATTGAATTGTTTCAAAAATGTTTGTGTGGCAAGCCGAATCCTTTTGGCAGATTGGTTTGGCACGCCACAGCTAAAAGGTTGCCGATCCTTCGAATAAATGATAGTTTAAAAAACTAAAAACACACTTTTTTATTGTAGATCGAACCGAAAAAATATTTTAAAAAAAAGAACTAAATGCTTTTACATTTTAATTGAACTAAAAAGTAAAAAATAATTCTTAATGTAGGAATAAAATGACTAGCGAAAAAATTAATGTGATAGCGGTAAAAGCGTGTGGTGTGTGTGCTTTGCACTAAATTTTTTTACACTAACTCTGCATTTTGGAGTAGAACTAGTAAGAAATTATAACAATTGATATCGAGCATCGCACGCTTTTATCACAATGACATTAATTTTTTTTGTTAATCATTTTATTCTTATGTTAAGAATTCTTCAGATTTTTTACTATTAAATGTTTTACACAAATGCACAATTTGTTTCTTCAAAAACTGAAAACTATTTTAAAGAGATTTTTATTTCCGTGACTTAAAATGGAAGAACAATTATTACCAAAATATTTGCTCAGGATCCGATTATGTATTCATTGCAGTTGTTGATCGTGTTGGGGTCCCTCTTATAATACATAAAATACCTCGCTGTTTAAAATTAATCCATTCACGTGGTGTATAATTTCGTTTAATTTGATTTATTATATAAAAACAGAATATTGCTTTCACTCAACGCTTTCCGACCACGAGTTTGAATTTCGAAAACAGAAAAAAAAAAAAACATTTATATTACTTGTTGTTGATCATACTATATAGGTGTGGTATTAGATTTTAACTCTGTATTTTTAAGTCAATTCCTACTTAGGTCAACAAAGAATTTTTATTAAATAATTACAATTAATATAAATATGCAAATACATATGACAGAATCACAATATTAAGGGACAAAATAGAAAGCGATTTTCCATTTTCTTTTCTATATATGATGTTGGGCTATTTTTTTTTTCTTCGTTACTATTTATTACTAAATTAAATTCAGTAAAATAGTATAGTAAAGAGAGATCACATTCCAGAAATTAGGTCATCCCAGGGGAGATTTAAAACCCCGACCTTTGGATTAGAAGTCCAACGCGCGCGCGCGCTACAGGATCACTACGAGCGGTTTTTCTTTTTATATATTGTGTTGGGCTATTATTTTTGTTTGAAACTATTTATTCATTAATTCAATTAACGTTTGAAAAAACTGTATTAACATCAAGTGTCATCCCCTACAAGTTTAAAAAAATGTATTTGAAGCTGAATAAAATTATTTTATTAAAGATTGAAAATTTGAACAAGATATGCATATATATATATATATATATAAGGTACATAAATATATATAGGGAGTGTGTGTGAACTTATAGTACTGAATGGTTTTCAACCGCGAGTTTGAATTTCGAAAAGAGAAACAAAAATGTATAGTTGAAATCTAAAATCACACCTGTGTGTACGATATGATCAACCAAAATACTATTTATATTACAAAGAAAAAAAATTATTGTTTTGTTTTTCATATTGCTATATACCCTTCTGATATTTTAGAAATATGTTAATATTAAAATGTATTTAAAATGAATTTAGAAATACACCCAACTCCTTTTCTTTTTACACGGTAGATGCGTCCCTTAGAAAACCGTGCAGCAAATAATAAAAAAAAAAAAACCGTGCAAAAAAAATTGCGTAATAAAATACATGCGACATATGTTGAGTTTGGAGGTAAGTTCCACAACTTTAAAACGTGTACGATGAAAAATATCTTAATATTTTCCCAAAAAACCGTGCAAAAAAAGTAATTATAAAATTTATGTTACGCAATTATAAAGCAAAAACAAGTTATTTTTGTTACAAAAAATAAATTAAAATTAGCGGTTCTCTCGGTCTACACGTACCTATAAAATTAAAATTAGGAATACAACTAACACTTATTCCTCTCTGCTTGATAACTCTTCTAATGAACTAGATCAAAAATGCAGTAGATGCGTCTGATGCTCCCGACGGTTTTAATTCGAATGAAGAATTTCGTTCGTTATTAACGGTTTTTCTTTTTTGTTGCCAAGTCTTATTAGCGGCTATATTTTGGTTTCTCAACTTAATTATATAATTCTAAATATCCTGCTATACAATATTACAGAGAAATTTTAATGCACGCTCTATGTCAGGATCATGAGTAATAAAATGTTGTTCCATACTTGTAAAGTAAATTTCAAGCCTTCGAGAATTAAATCAGCAATTAATAGCTGAACTTCGCCAGTATATATTGACATCTTTATTATCATAAACTCATTCAAATCCTCCTCATCTGAAGGACATGAGTCCCCCACTTTTTAGAATTTATGATAGAACGAAAAATGTGTGTAAAAAGAGCGAGTACGTCTGAAACGTCCTCCCGTTGGTGTGGTAGTTAGGAGAGGGGGGTGCCAGCTCAGCTGTCGACCACGTCACTTGACCGTGGTTGCAAATTACGTGGTCCGTCGCCAAAAACCCTCGTGTAGCTGAGCAGTGCGACGTTAATATTCACTCACTACCGCGACGGCGTGTCAGACGGGTGTGTGCATAGTGAAAGCGAATCTATTAGAATTTCGGTCTTCGCATGGGAAGAGGCTCAACTTTGACAACATGTTTTCTTGACAAGGGGAGGGCACGACATGGGGACGAGACTTTGTGTGTAATAATTGAACTGCTCCAGCGTGTTCACCCCTCAATGTAATAGCACCGAATGGGCAGTCAGTTCGCAGGAAATAGCCATCGAGATTCATGCTTAGCTCCTATACAATTAAGTTTCCCCTGCTCCAGTGTAGCGTAGATAGTAACGAACCTGCGTAAAATGCTGTCGGTTAGGTTCGAGTCACTGTTTTTTCTTCAATTCATTTAATTATTTTTGAATTAAATAAATAATATGTGTAATATATAAGATATATATCTAAATTATTACATTAATTATAAAAATAAATATTATAATATATTTATTTAGAACCATTTTTTATATATATAATTATTTTACTCTTTGAAATATAAAACACTACCGTAATATCCAGCGCACAACGCCTTCTCCCCCTTTTTTTACAAACTCTAATTTTTTTAATGTTATTTATTTGAAATATTATTCAAAGCTTTAGATAAACCCCAAAATAGTTTACTTCTAAAATTACAGCTCTTTTTCATTAGGCTCGTCATATCATTTAAATAAACAATATTTTAATATATGTAGAAACCTTAATTTTTTTGTGCTCATCTTTCTTTGATTTTATACCTTGTGTATAACGCGTATCCGTAAATTTCGATTTTATTTTTGTGTACAAAGTGCGCGTTATACGCCGAATTTCCCGATATATTAATATAATATAATTTTATATATAATAAATGTTTCTTATTAATAATATAATAATTAATCTATATTAAACATTCATTACAAACGATGACCCCAGCTTAGAACAGAAAGAGTGCGCTGCTTTCCATTCGAGACGGAAATGCATTTCAGGCGAAAGTCCGCTTCTTTCTCATGCCTTATTCGGGATTCGAACCCGAGCAAACTCGGTAACAAGCCGAATGTCATAACAACCATACTAGGTGGGACGACAAAATAAATAAGTGTATGAAATATTTTTTTAATAAATTTATTTTATTGGGAAAAAAATTAATTAGATAAAAAAAACCAACTCTCTCGAACCCTATATTACCATCTATGCCACAGCAAAGCTAGAGCTATAGTTAAAACTTAATTCTATAAAAGCTAAGTATGAATTTCGAAAGTGTTTTCTCCGAACTGACTGCCTATTCGGCAAAATTCCATTGAGGGTTGAACACCCCCTAAAGGAATACTACTATTATACAGAACAACCCCTAAAGAAATACTACTATTATACAAAGTCTCATCCCTATACGAATTTCCCATACACAGGATGAGTGCCATTGTGCTTATTGGGTCAGAGACTTGCAATTCTGACTCATGATGTGGCCGCGGTAGCCTAGTGGTCAAGGCATCGGATCGTGGTTGGCTTGTCACGAGTTCGAGCCCAGTACCACTAAAGAACCGCCGTGTAGCTCAAACGTCCTCCCGTTGGTGTAGTAGTTAGGAGAGGGGTGCCAGCTCAGGTGTCGTCCCCGTCACTTGCTCATGGTTCAAAATGACGAGGTCCATCGCCAAAAGCCCTTGAGTAGCTGAATAGGGTGACGTTAATATTCACTCACTTCAATCGAATCATGGGTTCGAGAGGAAGGTACTCAAGGGCTTTTGGCGATAGACCTCGTCATTTTAAACTATTGTGAAGTGACGAGGACCACACTTGAGCTAGCACCCCTCTCCTAACTACCACACCAACAGGAACCCAGGATGTTTGAGCTCTCGACATATTTGACGTGCATCAGCCCCTTAACATGGCGAGTGAGTGGCGCTAAGGCTCGAAATCCTGACCCGTCGGCCATGAGTTCGGAACCTTAATCACTAGGCCACTGCGGCGTCACTGGTTGTTAGAGTAAGTGACAGGTAACGGGTCTTTCTAAATATCTTTGTTTATCGATATTTATCATTGCAGCTGAAGATCCGGATATTGGCTGGCAGGGAAACGGGTAGTAGGCTTAAACTCAAATGCGATGTCTAACCTGAATGTGACTGAAAATTTCGAAGAATATTGGCTGCTTTACGCAGACATTTTAGTTAGAATAGGAAGTCGGAAGCTTTCAACAAACAAGTGAAAAGATGTTTCCTGTTGGATGAGAATGGTGAGTTTTGTTTTTATGCAATGAATCTTATTTCCTACTGACGATTGTTTTTGATTTACCACTCCTTATGGCTACTTTAACATGGCTTTATGATAATAGTTGCAAGAAAATAAGAAGTAAACTATACCTAGAACAGGGGTTTCCAACACGTGGTCCGCCAGTACGTAAGTTGCGGCCCGCCGACTTTTTAAATATCAGATTTTTAAAGTTTTTCATTTTGAAATTTATTTAAGGGGAAATATATATATATAAATCTTCAATGTATTTGCCTATTAACTGTTCTTGTTTTAAAATAAATCTTTTTTTGATAATAGACATCCTTTAGAATTAAATAGATTTATATTTTATCTAACAGTTACGTTTGTGATATTACTGTAATAAATTACTCTTTTAATAAATTCCAAATTGCATTATGCATATCTCTTACTATGGATGATACATGATTCTCTGTGTGTGCGACTTTCGTTTCTTCTCCTCCTTTTCTGTTTGCAGGGCCCAAAAAGCAAGAGGCAGTCAAAGATGTTTTTAAAGTTTAAAAAATATATTCTCAGGACGGTTAAGATAAAAGACAATGTATACTTAATCGTTTTCGAATGACAGTACTATCAAATTTCAACAATGAGTCACGAAAGATCAATTCAAAAGGAACTCCGTAATTTTCAAGAAAATAGCAAATGTAATATTTTAAACATTATATTTGATCATTTTATTATTATATTATATAAATATTATATTATCTGTGTCTGGGGCATACATGAAAAATATAATAATTAATTTTGTTTTAAATTTTCACTCAATAAATGTTTTTTTGTTTCCAAATCTGATATAAAGGTACACATTTTTATGTGCGGCCCACGAGATTATAATGTTTTTCCGAAGTGGCCCGAAATGTCAGATCCCCTGATCTAGAAAATTCTTTAGTTTTCCATTTTTTTCTGTTCAGTGGCGAGAGGAATATTCAGAAATGTTTCTTATATTAGAAATTTGTTTGAAAAATATTTTTAATAATGGATCCGATTTTCTAGAATGTGTTTTTCTAGCTCGTGTGTTAGAAAATTTCAGGAATTTTAACGGAAAAATCGCGATAAAGGATTTGAATTTTCTAATATGTATCATAAGATAAGTTTGAAATGGTATGTTTTATTTAGGCAAAAACCTTATTCAAATGAATTTATGCATGTAAAATGTGGAGTAGATGAAAAATTCTGTTTTATTTTTTGCAAATAATCCGCTGCTATTTGCATTCTTTTAGATTTCAAAACTATTTACAAGTTGGAAATCGCCATAAGTAAATTATAATTATTTTTATTTAAGCATATAGTATTTGTAACAATTTCTATTCTCCCCTGGAAAACAAAAAAAAGATGCATTTAATAAATCCAACAAAACAAAAATGTCGCTTAATCTGGATCTAGGTGACTAATTTTTATTGCTAATCCAAAAAGTCTATTAAATGAGAGGCATCACTTGCTACTTTTAATTCCTTCTTGCACTTAGCAACTTCGTTTTCTAATGTTAGAAGTATTTAAATGTATTTCTTTAGATGAGATTCAATTATATGATTTAACATATGATTTTTAATTTCAAGATATAAACTGTCCTTATTGGTTATAAATGCGGAGTTATTAAATCCTGAAATTTATTTTTTACGATGTCATTTTTCAAACTGTAATTCATTTTTTACATCAAACTTAATTTCTGTATATATTTTAACATTATTGACACAAAGATAAAAGAATACATTGCCAAACTTGGCATTAATTATAACACGAGTCAAATTAAAATTTATCCTTTTTTGCTCAGAAAACGTTTTCAAATGCATTTTTCTTCAGTAAATGTATAATATTTTGGAACGCGTATGCTGTGTAGAATTCCTGTTTTCCATATTTATTTACACCCAATTGGTATTTAGCTTCATTTATCTTTTCTTATGAGAATTTTAATTTTTAAATAGTTATTGAAATTTAAGCTATATGCAATTTTTTATTGCATTGAGCTGATTTGATTTCCGTGTGCTACGCGCCAAGTTGTTTAAGTTCACCAAAATGGGCGATAACATTACAATAGGGTTACCTTGATATTTTTATCGTGTGGTTATGTGGTTGCCATGGGGATAACGTATATTATGAGATAATTTTTGTTTTTTTCCCGCGGTAACCCTATTAATCTCGGACGATTTTAATTCGATTTCTTTACAAATTTAACCATTTTATCATTATTGCAAGCGTGTTTCAAGCTGGCTGCTTAAGTATTCTGTAGTATATTGTGTTATTTTCGAATATGGATATTTTTTATACCATTGGTGAGTACCAGAATATTTCTTTTTTTAAGAAATAGATCTGTGATTTTAATTATTGCACATTTCTACTTTATTTTACTTTTAAATGCATTTTTAAACGTTCATAGTTCGATGAAATTCATTAAAGGAATATGATATAAAAATAAAATCATTATATATAATATATTTATTTGTGGAGCTAGTTTGATATTCGGGGGCATGGCGCCAAGCACCGCTTGGCACGATAAAGGTATCACGCCAAGCAGCGCTTGTTCTTGCTAGAATGGAATCCAAGATGGAGGCCTAGCGGTAATTTCACGATACACAATAATTTTTTAAGAATTGTTTGAAAATAGATTGAAATGTATTTCAAATCAAGGATATAGGAAGAGGCTGAGAATAACCAAGATCAATCAATAAATAATGAATATCAATATAATATAACAAAAAGTAGCATGCACTAATAATAGTATTATATGCAGTATATAATAATCTTATAATATAATTTAATAGTAATTATATATAATATTCATATAGTATGATTTAATAATAATTATATATAATATAATATAATTTAATAGTAGTTACATATAATATTCATATAGAATGATTTAATAATAATTATTTTATATCATACAATTTAATAATTATAAAAAAGAATAATCAGCATATTGTAAAAATAAAAATAACATAAAAATACTCGTAATGCATAATTATAAATAAATATTATAATTATAAATAAATAACAATAATAATTATAAATAATAATAGAATAATATGATTATTACATATAGTAATAATTGCATTTTTATTACATTATTAAAATAATAATTACATAATATATAAAAATTAATAATGAATATTAATTTCAAAGTACTGAAAGCTAGCAATATTTTAAAAAGTGCAAGTTCTCTCCTTCAACGAATTTCATCGAACAAGGAACACTAAAAAAAAACGATTTTCAAAACGTTAAATAAAGCGAAAATAAATGATTTATCCTAGTACTCACCCATATTAGAAATATCCAAATTTAAAAATAACACAAAATAAAAAATAAGACGGAAATAATTGAAAAATTACACTGAAAATGGGAACATTTTTAAAGAAGCCGAATTAAAATCGTCTGTAATTAATACGGTTATCACGGGTAAAAAACCAATAAAAGTTATGTCTACATTATCCCTGTTGGCGCCAGTTGGCGAGAATTTGTATAGATTGCTCCGAGCGAACTATTGTAACCTTTTTGTTCAGTTCGAAAATTGTAGCGATCCCATATGGTTGGGATCCGTCTCGCTTAGTAAAAATTGTCCAATTTACAGTCCATTTTACTTATTTTAGTCAACATTTGGTCCGTCGAGCCGGAGTTGTAGAACCTTTGTAGTATCGTTATAATTAATAGTAGTATGTCTAAAGAAGCATTAAAAGCGTTGAATAGAAAGCGTGGAGCTGTAAAAGCTCAGCTGACAAGAATTAAGAACTTCATGAACAATCCTGATGAAAAGGACAAAACACATTTAGAATCCAAACTGGATACCTTGAAAAGCTTACGAATTAAGCTGATATTCGGGATGAATATTATGAAGTAGTAGCAGATGATAAAGATTTGGAACCCCTTGAATCAGAAATCCTGTATTTAGAAGATGATTGCGAAGATATTATCCAGGTAAGAATTAAAAATATTCTTTCAAATATTGATCTGAAGAATAATGCTATTACATCTTGTGAAAATAGTTTTAAGAACATTAAATTACCAGATATTCAATTGCCACGATTTAATGGTTCTTACCATGAGTGGTTTAATTTTAAAGAACAATTTGTTTCTTTAATTGATTTTAACAATAGTTTAAATGATTCTCAAAAGTTGTATTATTTAAAATCTACACTCACTGTAACTGCTAAAGATGTTATAACGATTGATGATTCATATACTTCATTATTTGAATGCTTGAAAAAGAGATTTGAGAATAAAAAATTGATAATAAATAGTCATTTCAGTGAAATATTGTCATTGGAAAAATTCACTCACGAATCAGCTAAAAATTTAAGAACTTTAATAGATTGTTGTCAAAAACATTTAAGAGGATTAAAAATGGTAGGATTAGAATTAAACGAATTTTCAGAAGTTCTATTGATAAATTTAATTTTAAGAAAATTTTTTAGATGAGGAAACAAGAAAGACTTATGAGCTCAACTTAGCCTCTACGGAACTGCCTAAGTGGGAGGATTTTATGAACGTTTTGCTAAAACGTTGTTTAATTCTAGAAAATATTCAAGCAAATAATGCAACAGCTTTTCCATTGGAACGAATTCATAAAACAAAGTCTTTCCTTGCTAAATTAGATCCGGCTAACTGTGTAATTTGTAAACAACAATCTAATCCTGTATTTAGATGCAAAAAATTTAACGATTTAAGCGTTAATGAAAGATTTAATTCAGTGAAAAGGAACAATCTTTGTATCAATTGTTTCAGCTCTTCTCATAAAGTGGCTCTATGCAAAAGTTCGAGGAATTGTCTTAATTGTTCTGAGCGTCACAATTCACTTTTGTGTAGAAATTTCGAGAGAAATGTGGATAGCCAAAAGAGTCCAGGTAGCGAAACTCTGCCAAATATGGAACCTAGAATCACCACTCCTACTTTAAATGTAAACAGTGAATGTTTCCAACCGAAGCAAACTGTCAAATCGTTTGAAAACGGAGGGGAATTCGTGGGATATTCTAAAGGTCATTCAACTATGCTCTTAAGCACAGCTGTAGTATATTGTCAAAACAGTCGCGGGGAAGTCTTTCCTCTGCGTGCCCTACTGGATTTGGGGAGTCAAAGTAACCTGATCTGCCACGAAGCTGCCTTGGCTTTGGGTTTGAAGTGTGAAAGAATAAACACCTCTATTTGCGGTGTTAACGGGACTCCTCAATTGATAAAAAACAAAGTGTCTACTGTTGTTTCAAGTAAAAACAGACAATTTCAGAAATTAATGGAATTTCTTGTTGTACCGAAAATTACGGGTTTGACTCCAACAAATAAATTAGATATTAGTGGGATAAAAATTCCTGAGTATATTAAGTTATCGGATGAGAATTTCTATTCGCCTGGAAGAATCTGATTTGCTTTTATCAAATCAGATTTTCTTTGAAATTCTAAATAGTGGGAAATTAAAACTAGCAGATGGGAAGTTGATATTGCAAGATACAGTATTCGGTTACGTAGCTAGCGGCGTTATGTCACATAATTACACTAAGAGCTATTGTGGACTAGTTACTAATGCAAATGAGCTTAATAATAGTATCAAACGCTTTTGGGAAATTGGAAATTGTCCTGATTTTGAAATTCCTACAATGAGTAGAGAAGAAAAATTATGTGAGGAACACTTTACGAGTACTTATAATAGAGATGAAACGGGTCGTTTTATCGTGAAAATGCCTCTGTCAAGGGATCCGAGTTCCTTGGGAGATTCTAAACAAATGGCATTGCGTAGGCTTAATTCATTGTGGAGAAGATTAGTTCAAGATCCAAAGATATTGAAATTGTATAGAAATTTTATACATGAATATTTAAAAATGGGACATATGGAAGAAGTAGTGGAAGATGAGGATTCTGCTATTGTGTATTATCTCCCTCATCATGGTGTCTACCGCCAAGAAAGCAAAACAACTCCTTTACGTAGTTTTTAATGCATCCTCAATTACTACTTCAGGGGAATGCTTAAATTCCTTACAATTGAATGGTGGTGTTATACAAAGGGATCTCTTTTCAATCTTATTAAACTTTAGAGCTCGCAAATTTGCGGTAACAGCAGATATTAAAAAAATGTTTAGGATGATTTTGATCGATGAATCCCAGCGTGAGAGATTTATTACGCATTGTTTGGAAGGATAAAATTGACAGTCCAGTGAAGATTTTTCGATTAACTACGGTTACTTACGGCACCAAGAGTGCACCATACCTTGCGATAAGATCATTGAAACAGCTTGCCATATATGACGGTGATGAATATCCATTAGTTGCCGAAGTTATAATGTCTGATGTCTATATGGATGATCTTCTTACTGGTGCAGACGATTTAGAATCTGGAAGAAAACTCCAAGTGCAACTAGTTTCAATGCTAAAGGATGCTGGAATGGAACTCCACAAGTGGTCAGCTAGTAATCCATTACTATTACCAGACTCGATGTGTCAAGTTAAGGACCTCTCTTATTCTTCTTCAACCGTGACCAAGACCCCTGGACTCTTGTGGAAGCCACATTTTGATTCCTTTGCTTTCAAGATTTCTCCTATGACCTCAAACTGTGACAATCTCATAGTCACAAAGAAATCAGTAATCTCTACAATCGCCAGAATATTTGATCCACTTGGACTAATTGGACCTGTAATAACCAGGGCCAAAATCTTACTCCAGTCTTTGTGGCAGTTGAAACTTGATTGGGGAATGATCCGTTGCCTTCGAACTTAGTTTCCTATTGGAAATCCTTCATAGATGCTTTGGAATCTATAACTGTCTCGACATCCCACGTTATTGTCTACAAGATAAGTCTCTCAGAACAGAGTTGCATGGCTTCTCTGCCTCGTCTGAAAAGGCTTACAGTGCTGCACTTTACCTACGATGCATTAATACAAGTGGAGAAATCTGTTAGGCTCCTGTGCTCCAAATCAAAGGTAGCCCCACTGAAAAGTATTACTATACCCCGATTGGAACTTTGTGGTGCAGTGCTTTTATCAAAGCTTCTTAAAAGAACCCTCGATGCCTTTAAAGTTAATATCAGTCAAATTTACCTTTGGACTGATTCCAGCATTGTACTGGCTTGGATCAAAAAGCCACTTGCTCAACTTAAAACATTTGTGAGAAATCGGGTCAGCATAATTCAGGAACTCACAGAAAGTGATTTCTGGAAACACGTGAATTCTGAAAACAACCCTGCTGACATCCTTTCAAGAGGTATTAGTCCAGATAAAATTCAACATTGTGAACTTTGGTGGTTTGGCCCACCTTTCTTACATCAGTATAAAGAACTGGAACCTTACGATATTAATGCCGTAGAAGGAGATGATCTTTTCCTACAAGAATTGAAAGAAACTTCGGACTTTCCTCTATGTGCCTTATTAAAGAACTTTGAACCACTGGATATAATTAGTAATTGTTCATCATTTACTAAATTGCAGAGAGTAATTGCCTGGTGTAAGCGATTTATTGAAAATGCAAGACATCCGATGTGCCGAACTATGGGACCTTTAAAGAGTAAAGAACTATCAGAATCTTTACAGTGTATCATAAAAAATATTCAAAGAACTTCATTTTATAATAAAATTCAATATTTAGAAAGGGGAATTCCTCTTCCAAACTCATGTAAATTGTTAAACTTGAACCCCTTTTTAGATAGTGGATTACTTCGAGTTGGAGGACGGTTAAGAAACTCCCCTATTCCAAGAAATAAGAAACATCCCATGATAATTCCCACCAACCATAATTTTACTTATATTATTAATCATTTTCATATTCTCTATTTTCATACAGGTGCTGAAGCTACCTTAGCAAATATTAGGAATAGTTTTTGGATACCATCCGCAAGAAATGTAATTAGAAAAATTCTTAGAGCATGCATCACCTGTAGGAAGGTGAGTGCTAACGGTTCGCAGCAATTAATGGCTGATTTGCCAGCTGCGAGAGTCACTGCTTGCAGAGTTTTCAGTCAGGTAGGTATTGATTACTGTGGACCCCTCCAGTTGAAAACTTTTTCAGGAAAATGCAGGCAGATTAGGAAAGTCTATGTTTGTGTTTTTATTTGTTTTACGGTTAAGGCTATTCATTTAGAAATAGTTAGAGACTTAACTACAGAAGCCTTTCTTGCAGCTTTAAAACGGTTTGTGGCTAGAAGAGGGCGACCCATTGAGATCCATAGTGATAATGGTCGGAACTTTGTTGGTGCAAATAATGAATTAAGAAAAATACTTAAAGCATTATTTAAGGTTAAGATGGAAGAAATAATGGATTTTTTGTCTAAAGAACAAATCAAATGGAACTTCAACCCACCTTCCGCACCACATTTTGGTGGTTTATGGGAGGCGAAGGTTAAATCTTTAAAATACCATTTAAAGAGAGTAATCGGCAATTCAATTTTAAGTCATGAAGAATTTCTAGCTCTTGTAGTTCAAATTGAAGCGGTTCTTAATTCTCGACCAATTTGCCCTCTTTCTAATGATCCGAATGATGTTGAAACTTTAACGCCTGCACATTTTCTAGTTGGATCATCATTGGTTGCAGTACCTGATCCTGATTACACTGAGATCCCCATGAACAGATTAAGCCGATGGTAGTTGGTACAAAGGATGAACCAACATTTTTGGCGCAAATGGTCTTCAGAATATGTGAATAGACTGCAACAGAGACCCAAATGGTGTAAGGGCAATGTAGGTTTCAAAGAAGGGGACTTGGTATTAGTCAAACCTTCAGAGAATTCAGATAGTTTAAAATGGCATTTGGCACGAATTTTAAAATTGCACCCTGGTAAAGATAATATAGTCAGAGTAGTAACTTTAAAGGATAAACAGGGAATTTATAAAAGACCTGTTACTAAAATTGCCAATTTACCATACGAAAATTGAATTTATCATAATTGAATTTATAATTATTGTGTATCTTTATATATATATTGTATTGAATTGTAATTGTTATTTTCATGTATTCTTATTGTATTATTGTAACTTTAGTAATATTTCTATAATGTAAACTTGTTGAATGCCTTCGTCATTGCAAGGCGGGGCAGGATGTTGGCGCCAGTTGGCAAGAATTCTTTGTATAGATTGCTCCGAGCCAACTGTTGTAACCTTTTTGTCAGTTCGAAAATTGTAGCGATCCCTTATGGTTGGGATCCGTTTCGCTAAGTAAAAATTGTCCAATTTACAGTCCATTTACTTATTTTAGTCAACAATCCCCATGGCAACGACATCCCCAGACGATAAAAATATCAAGGAAATCATATTGTAATATTATGACCCATCTTGGCGAACATAAACAATAACTTGGCGCTTGCCCCCGAATATCAAACTAACACATAATTACTGTTAAATTATATATGACTATTATTCATTATTGATTGTTTTCAATCTATTCCTATTTTCTTTATTTGAAATATATTTCAATATACAATCGGACCCCGATTTTAATGAGTCCCTATTTAACAAATTTCACGATTTAACGAATTTTTCCCTTTCCCCGATTAAAATGAAAGCAAACCCCCCTATTTAACAAATAATAAACCCCGAATGGAAGAACTACAAAATTTATTTTTTTTGTTTGTAGCAGAAAATATTAGATTTTTTTTTTCAAATGGCATAACCTTTTGGTCCAGAACAGAATTTTTTTTTTCTTGTAAGCAGCAAATGTCAACGGTACATGGTGAAGATGAGTCATGAGTGTAACCCATCGTGTGAGCTTTCAAAAGAACAGGAAATTCCTTTTTATTATCTCATCCCACTATATAACACAGTGGATATTTTAAGATTTCAGCGATTTTTTTTAAATTTGTGACTTACTCCCTATCCGTGCAACTAAAGTTGAGGAAATTGCTTATTTTCAGAGCCAATGAATAACGATTTTGATGCTGAAATTGATAATAAAACTCCTTTACATTGTTTAGAAAATGCGAAAACATTTTCCTCCATGCTTCTGTGACTATTGTTTTTACTTCACATTATGCGTTTATATTTTCTTTTTTAAATCAAATTCTCACCAAATATATTCTACTGGGCTAAAAGTGATTGAGGTGTTTTCAGAATTTAGAGACACCAGCAGCATACATTAAGAGTAGTGCGCTGGACGTTATTATCCTGTTAAAAAAAAGACGCCTCCAATATCCAAATGTTGGGCGTATAGTTTAAAATTTCTATTTAAAATATTTAAATAGAGCTCATGATTCACTACCATCAAAAAATACCAAATTACCTAATCCTGAAGCCGATTTGCACCCCCACGCAAAAACATCTCCACTTAGCATGGAGGTGGAGTTTTTTTTGTTCCATAGTTATATATAATCTTAACTATCTAGTTAATAAATTCAATATTAATGTTGAGAAAATTAATGAACCTATTACAGAGTACTGCACTTTATTATTCATGAATAAAACTTTTGACAAAATTAACTTTTCTAATGTTTTTAATAGACATTTGTCACTTTTTCCGGTTAGAAAGGTGGTTGTAAAGAAAGCATTTAAATATAACAAAACGATGGGCAGATTTATCTTTAATTACAACAATAGTTCGCCCTCTTTTAATATAGAAGATAGTTTATGTAAAAACTATAATAACTTTATGGATGGTCATCATAAACATGTAGTTACTGGCAACTTAGACATAATCAATGATATTTTAAAAGATATGAGTAAAGGCACTAGTTTTAGATAAAATGTTTCTAATAACAACAATACTGTTAAAAAACAAATTATTAAAGATAATTTTATTACAAAATCTGCAATTAAATTTGGACTACCTATTGAGGCATTTGATGAGTATAAGTACAATATTTTAAAAGACCTTATGAATTTTAGTTACCATTCTCAATATGAAACTACTTTTAAAGATATAAAACAGAAAATTTATGAATTACAAAAGAATTTTATCATAGTTTACATTGATAAAGTACCTGGTAACTATGCTGTGATTTGTAAGTATTTATATTATAATATTCTTTATGATCACTTTCTAAATAATGGTTCTTTTAAAAAATTAGATTTGTCACATAATGAAATTAGTAACCGTATTACTGCTATTTAAAAAAAATTAGGTTTTTGTATTCCTAAAATTTAAGTATCCATATATTTTTTTAACTCCAAAATTCCATAAAAGACCGATTAAATTTAGAACTGTGACAAATGGTTTTAGAACATATTACTACTGCAGGCAAATTACTTCATAATATTATACAAAACTTTATTAATCAGCAATGTAATAAAGCTATAATTAAAAATAGTAAAGAGATTATAAATTTTTTTAATAGAAATATTTATTCAGTTCATAGTTATGACTTTGAAGATCTTTTCAATTCCATTGATATATGATATTATTAAAGTAATTTTAGAAAACCACAGTATGTATAACCTTAATATTAATTTAACAAATTTAAAACTCTCATAGATTTTGTCTTAAAAGAAAATTACATCAATTTTTTTTAATGGTTCTTTATATAAACAAGAGAAATGACTTCCACAAGGTGGCCCAGCCAGTAATAGTTTGGCTAATCTTTATTTACATTTTTATGAATATAATTATATTATTAATAATGACTACTACATTTTTAGATATATTGATGATTTAATTATTTTTGGTAAAAATGATAATTTAAATCCCATTATTAATTTTTATCCGTCTTACTTAAACTTAGTTAAAATTAATAATGATTCTATCAAAACAAATTACCTAGATGTAACACTGTATATTAAGGATTTGAAATTACATAGTAATATTTATGATAAAAAAGATGCCTTTAATATTTTAATATCATCAAAGTGCCTTACTGGAATTCTAATTTATCAATATCTATATATAGAAACATTATTTTTAACTATATTTATCGCAATAATGTATTAGTTAGCGATAAAGCTAATATTTTTTTAAATCTTAAAAAAAATTTTAATCACTGTATTGAACATGGATATCCTGCTAACTTTCTTTGTAATTATATTTATAATGGTTTTTAATGATACAATTTGTATTACTGCAATTATTTACAGTTACTATGTTTTGTAATGATTTTTTAAATTTATACAATAATTAATTTATTCTACAATTAAATAAATGGCGCCACATGCTTATTAAATTTTTTAATATATATTTTTTGAGTTTCTTTTATATTTTACACTAATTTTTATATGATTATTTTTATGATTTTTTAAAAGTATATATATATATATATAATTTTCTTAATATCGTATCGCAATTAATTTTATGCGGTTCTGCTCTCACCCCTCGTATTTAGCGGGAACACGTTACTGCACTCTTGGCCATCATTTACACTCCGAATTAGTTGGTTATGTTTTTGTTCATATGTTATTTAGTTTAATGATTTTTTAATATTTAAATTCTACATATATAATTCTTTCCTTTCCTCTTGGTACATAGTATGACAAATTACAGGTGAAGGTTGGCGCCGCAAAACTTGTTTAAACCTGCAATCCTGGTTCCTAAGGCCAGGAGTTTGTCATTATACTATGTGCCTTCTTCCTAATTTTAGTTATCTTAGGTATATAACTGTATGTTTATTTTTATATTTTCGTTTATATATTTGTGTATATGTATATACGTATATGTATAAATTTATATATATGTGTATGTATATGTATATAATTATATATTGAATTTTTTATATTGGATTATATATATATATATATATATATATATATATATATATATATATATATATATATATATATAATTCATGGAATTAAATTCCTCAATTTTTCATTTACAAAAACTATTATATACCCATCGGAACCAAAAATGTTGAATTTTGTGAAACTTAATCCCAAGAATATTGGATCAATAAACTATGGAGGTAGAAGTGTTCTTGCGTGGGGGTGTAAATCGGCCTCAAAATTAGTTTAAATTATCCACCCAACATTTGGATATTGGAGATGACTTCATTTTTTAGCAGGATAATGACATCAAGCGTACTGCTCTGAATGTACGCCGCTGGTGTCTCTATAACTGTTCCAAATTCTGAAAACACCTCCTCAATCGCTTTATTAAGCCCAGTAGAACATATTTGGTGAGAATTTGATTAAAAAAAAAGAAAACATGACATATAAACACATAATAAGAAGTAAAAACAATAGTCACAGAAGCATGGAGGAAAATCGATGCAGAAATTACAAAAACATTAAATCTATACTAAGACGTTTAAAAGTCGTAGTAGACCCGAAAAGATATTCTACTGATTAAGAAAGAGATACAATATTTAAAGCTATGTTGAGGTTTTTAAAGTGTACGAAGACTTTTGTGGCGTAATTTTTTAGCAGCTTTTTTATTATTAATTTTTTTAAAAAAATAATTGTCATTCTATTAAGAACAAAATGCAAATATCACAAAAAAAAATTACAATATATTAAATTTTTTTTAGTCGAAAACATTACATTTTAATGGAAATTGCAAGTGTTCGAACACTTTTGTGGTCCGCTGTATTTGTGTAGTTGCTTATTTTAGAATTTCCAAAACCTAAGTGCAAAAAAATTTGTATTTTGTTTGGTTCCCGATATAATAAATAATCCCGAATTAACAAAAAAAATTTTCAGTCCCGATAAACTCGCCGAATCGGGTTCTGACTGTATTCCAAAACATTTCCGTAACATGTTCCTGACGATTTGTTACCCACTAGGCCGCCATCATGTATTCTATATCACTCAACAAGCGTTGCTTGGCGCGTAGCACTCGTACATCAAATTACTTCTGGATTTATATAATTGGAAGAAATTTTATGAACAAATTTGAAAAGATGCTCTTTTCCCGCGTATAACGTTTATTTCTTATATTTTACATATGTGTAATGGGAATCATATTTTATGTGTTTAATTGAATCAACATTTTATATAGTTATTCAAAAATGCAACAGCGGTGGTGGTAGTCTAGTAATTATGGTCAGTAACTTGTGGCGTGAGTGTCACGGGTTCGAGTCTCTGAAGACCAGCCGTTTAAAAGAGCCTTTAAATCTGTCGAGGTTTAATGTTCTCCCGTTTACGTAGCGTTGGTGACGGTAATTCCAGCTCGGTGTCTTTCTCTCCCGAATGTGGCTTAAAATTTGGATGTCCGTCCCATATAGACTGTTACTTCTTGTTATCAATCAATGAATTAATTCATCCCAATATCGAATTCGACAAGTTCACTTCCCAAAGGTTTGTCTTTTAACTTGGTACTAAGCTTACTGACCCTGTGCGTGTGTGACACAGAGAGGATTGAGTTTTTTTTTTTTTTTTTTTTTATTCTGCCTTTGTCAATCACGGTATGATCCAGCGGTGTTCTAATTATCTTTCCAACCTCTTTGTCAGCAATATATTTACCTTCCTTTTAAAGTCTGCGGTAATTGAGCGGTTATGGATGGGGTTGTCCAAACTCGAAATCCTTACGTTAGCGTGGTGTGGAAAATCGGGGAGTGTCAACTCAGGTGTCGTGTGTACGCTTGGTGAATGTAGTTTCAGCCCAATTGTCGTCTTCGTGCCCACGATAATCAAGTGGCTATGGTCAAAGACTCTCAGCCGGCGTGTCAGGAGTTCCAGCCACTAAGACCTTCCGTTGGTGAGGTGAGGAAGTTCACACAGAGAGGGAGAGTGCCAGCTAAGGTGTCGTCCTTGTCACTTGATCATAGCTAAAAATTACGAAGTCCGTTGTCAATGGCTCTCGCGTTACTTTAAAAGTGTGACGTTAATAAAAAAAAATATATATGTATAATTATTCCCTTAAATTTTTTTTGTCTGAATTGTCAGAAATTTCACGATACATTTGGTTACTTGAGCATTTGAAAAGCAGCTTGATCCAAGACAACCTTCGCACTAATAAAACTGCGACCTCTCTCCTTGTACATGGAGTCGATATTTAGAAATAGAAGCCAATGTAATCTATTACCAACCAACTCAATTGGATTTGCTGTAAACCAAGGTCGAGGTCCATCGCTTGCTTCTAAGCGCGCCGTTTCCCAGACTAATACGTGGCTGGTGTGTCATGAGTTCGAGCCTAGTGCCGATGCACGTTACAGCTATCGAAACTCAATGTCCTATCATTGGTGCGGTGTGGAAGTTAGGAGGCCAAATGACAGCTTAGGTGTCTTCTTGACTTAACCATGGTTCTAAATTACCAAGTTAGTCGTCACTAGCCTCGTGCAGCTTTATAGCTCGACGTCTTTCTTGTATTTCTCTTATAGTTACCAGAGCTGTGTGCTTTGGACCGTGAAACTGATTTTTTAAGTCTGTTATCCGTAGCTTTGAGCATCATTATGGTGCTCAGTTCAATTTGGCTTGGTTCCACCCCAATTTTGAGGAAATACATCCAGGGGGTGGTCAGAGGCCTCCCACCTCTTTCCATGTCACCAACCTCACGGGAGGACTCCGGCTCGACGGCAATTAAGTATCCCCATATCCGTGCCTTCTCCGGGATTCAAACTCAGCGGCACCACAGTCAGTGTCCCTAATTACTATACCGGGTGAGCGGTCAAACTAATCTATTGTAGCATTAATAAACACCAAATTACTAAATTTAGATGCCGGTATTCTCACCCCACATAGGAATGTCTCTTTTGCCGTATTTAAACATTCTTAATTTTTTCAATGAATTTTTTAGTTTTTCTTTAAACTGTTGCATGTTTTCTTTGGCAAAGTAATCATGGCGTCTTTCAAACTTTCTTTGCGTTCTTCAACAAATTTTTCACTTTTAATCATAACGAAATTCCGGTAAACTGAATATTTTAACTCGCCCAGCGCCTGCCTCACTTCCTCTCTTATCTGTTGGTGTATGGTACACTTCGATGTAAGGCCTGATTCATTGTTTTTGCACTGATTTTCGAGAGCAGAAAAAAACGGGCCATCGTCGCCTTCCGCCATTTTTTTTCAATATCTTTCTTTATATTTGCACATTTCCTCCCTTTCTTTTTATTTTATATTTTGTGTTAAATTGTATAATTGTGTTACCACTTACATCTGTAAGCCTCAATGTGGAGCATGAAGAGTTTTGCAAATAAATTAATTAAAAGTAAAAACTGCTACATGCCCATCAAAACAAAGATTTTTATACTGACTCTCGTCTGCGAATAGTGCATAATTCGAATAGGTCTGTTTATCATACAGCTCAACGGATAGTCAAAGCTTTACCTTCCTTGAGTAGTTTTTTTTCTTTTAGAATTGTCAAGTAAACCAGCGTATCTCAGTACTCGTCGTATAGCCTCGGGTTAAACAGCAGACAAAAACTGTTTGAATTTCTCGCAGTTTTTTTATATATTTTTATTAACAATTGTACACTAATGTTTAAGGAAATGTTGTATTTTGCCGAATTTTATCTTTACACTTAAATTTTAGGTGTGGGAAAAATACTTCCCAAGGAACCTTTCATCGTCCTAAAGAAATGTAATGTTTGTTATTTGCCATGAAAAGATAAGAATAATGCTGCAATGCGCATCACATTCTGCACACATGTAGCGGGTCTTCTTTTCTTGTCCTTTTCCCCCACTGGCTGAACGCACACCATTCGGAAGGAACCCTAATAGGGCGTCCTTTTCTTGGGGAATATCTGTATTAGATGGCTATAAATAGCATAGAATGCTGTATGAAATGTTAGCTTCTGCTTCTCTTGTTCACTTGCCACAGTATGAAACTATTTAAGAAGGCAAGGTCAATAAGAAAATAAAAGAAATACCACCATTTTACAGATCTTTTCCTATTTGGTACCTTCCTTTTCATTGATCGACCCTTCCCATGACATCGTTATATGCAGTGACAGCTTTTGGACAAGGTACATCTCCTTTGGAAGCCCGATTTACTGATGTCATAATCGCTGGATTATGTGCAGTAGTACAAAACTAAAGCAGGAATTAAGTCTTCCCATCGTTATAATAGGCAAGTCAATATAGATTTTGCGCTTCCCATAGATGTATTTTGTAAGATCATGTGGATGGAAAGTAATCTTCCCAATGTCCATGAAAGAGTTAAACCTGTCGAGGCTCAAAATCCTCCCATTGAAGTAGTGTGGAGGTAAGGAGAGTGAGGTGTCTGCTCAGGTGTTGTCTTCAATACATAACCACGGTTCAACATTAGGATGTCCGTTACCTGTAACTCTAAAATTATTTTAGAGTACGACGATAGTAAAAGATCACTCGGCAATCAACAAGAGATGCATTTCAACCTTTTTTCTTATCCCACTTGTAAACATCTTACTCATTTTTCTCTTAATTTAGTAAAAATTTATTTATCGATGCTCTTTATTTAAATATGCAATACTTCCCATAGGAAACAATAGAAAATTTTAAAGTGAAAGGACGAATAAGACTAAAGGAATACTCGTATATAACAAAAGGACAAACATGTTACCAAGAAGAAATCACAAAAAACAAAGAACTTCGTTCACGGCAGACGACGAACGTTTCAAGGTCACAGATGACAAGAGCCGTGAAACTTGTCAAGGTATTGTATGTCAAAGAGGGGATGAATTATCCTGGAATAATCCCAATATCAGACCTCAAGGAATGCACGAGGAGCCAATGAATGATGAAAGAGGAAAGTATCAAAGAAGAAAGGAAACCCACTTGAATGAGCCGGACAGCAGAGTGCCCAGAAGAAATTATACCCACTTGAATGAACCGGGTAGCAGAGTGCCCAGAAGAAATGAAGCCCACTTGAATGAGCCGGACAGCAGAGTGCCCAGAAGAAATGATACCCACTTGAATGAACCGGGTAGCAGATTGCAAAAAAGAAATGAAGCAGACTTCAATGACCCGAATAGAAGATTGCAGAGAAGAAATGAGGTATTAGATCACGAAAATAATAGATACCAAAGAAGGTATATTTCCAGGCATGATCTAGATGATAGATACCAAAGAAGAGGTGAAGAGGAGACTAGTAAATATCGAAGAGTGTATGAGGCATCTCAAAATGACCGAGGTAACAGATATCAAAGAGATAACACATTCGAAAGTCGTCAGAGTGGCAGATATCACGAAAATGATTCCTTCCGAAATGGACAGGAAGGTAGATATCAAAGACAATACTTTGCATTCCAAACTGGACAAGGCAGCAGATATCAAATAGATGATACATTACAAAAAGATCGAGATACCAGGTATCAAGGAAGAAATGATGCATTTTTGAGTCATCAGAATGATAGATATGAAGGAGAGAATGGAGTTTACCGAAGTAACCACAGAACAAGCCCCTCTTTCCGAAGAGATAGAAATAGCAGATATCAAGGAAGGCATCAGGCTTCACAGAGTGAATACAACATCAGATATGAAAGACATGGTTCATCTCGAAAGGATCAGAATAATAGACCGGAGAGAAAGGCTGGTGCCTCTCAGAGTGAAGAAACGGTAAGACACCAAGGAAGGTATGAGTTTTCACAAAGTAATCAAATTGGCAGACGTCAAACACAAGATGTATCTCGAATTGAAATGAATATTAAGCAAGAAAGAAAAGACGAGGAACCCCAAAATTACTCGTATTGTAGGTATCAAAAAGCCAATGAGACATATGGAAGGAACCCGGGTGATAGACATGTAAAAGATGAGGGATTCAGAATTGACCCGAGTGATAAATATCAAAAAAGGAATGAAGATTCTCAGAATAACCGAGAAGGCCAATTTCAAGAAAGGAACGAAGCCTTACAGAGTCTGAAAATCGTTGATCAAGTACAGGAAATGGTAAAATATAGTCAGCACGTATCTGAATTATTACCAACTGTAATTGGGGACAATAATCGGCCTTTTGCACACAGATGTCCGACGGAATATCCAGATCAAAAGGATGGGGTTTTAATAACAGACCGACTCCGACCTATCTCTAGAAGAATTGTGAGCTCTAAGATTGTAAAAATGGTAGGCCACACAGAAGCAGTAAAGAAACATCCACGTGGTACGATTTTGCCTCCCCAAAAGCGATATCCAAAATGGACAACTCCACGCGCAGTTAAGGCTAAGGGAGTTCATATTACAGGAATTCGCTCAGCTGTGGTTAGGTATTCGTGCGCCGAGAGAATACCAGAAGATAAAACAGAGAACAAACCACCACGACAAACATGGGCACTTCAAATCGAACTTGATTCACAGACGAAAAGTTCGATGGAGAGTCCAACAGGGGTCGTAGAAAATCCATACACAACTGTTCCTGAAATGACGCAATTCCCAAACAGACGCTTAACAGTGTCCGCTGCTCATCCTATTGAACTGATGGATGGACACAGTAGTGAAACTTTTCCTCAGCAAACAAATTTTCCATATAAGCGGACGAGAGAGCAAGAGACACACGATATACACTTCGCGAACAAATGTATGAGAACATCAACTACAATGAGCAGCCGGACGCTGGAAGGAGAACGAAAGGTTCAGCAACGAGGTAGTTTCTTTTCAGACTCATTACCGACGAATCGGTCAAACAGTGAATGCTGCATGGACAAGCAATCAAAAATTGGATGCCAACAAGTAGGACCTTCAGTGCATCATAAGGACAACATCGCAAGTAAACAATTAAAAGGTTCGATGCAGAATTCAGGTAGTGTTACGAACAAAGTGCCCAAGGAAATGGCATCATATAATGAAGAGCACGAAAGAACGAACTCAGGGAGCTCCTCTACATCCCATACATGGTTTATTAAGAAATTCTTGAGAGGGCTAACTTCTTCCAAAGAAATTGATACGGATAGATGCTCAAGAATACAGATTCCAACAGATTGCAAAGTGTTAGAACAGAAGATAAATAGAGTTCATGATGTTGGCTGTAGACAACAACAAATTCCATTATCTCATGACCCTCGATTAAGCACCTATCCTATCAGAAGTCCAAGAGATACGCTGCCTCAAAAAAGATGTTCTATGAACCAACCACCATTGAATAAAAAAGACACCGAGTGCAGAATGCGAACAACACAGGTTCAATCCGAATTAAAAGATGTACAGATTGGCTATAGAGAACAAGAAAGAGTTGGGAATGTTCGACCAAGTGCAGTTTTGCCTCCACCAGAAAGACCTGTAGAATACTGTCGGAGAGAACAACGACCACCCAATGCAGGGATCTTGGGGAGGCTCTTACAAGAATCAAGGTCAAGGAATTTCCAGAATCGCAGACGAAGGGATGCTGTCAGACCTCAACTTAAATATTACAAATATTGTTGCATAAACACTAATGAGTCTCCATAATGTATCGTAACACTGATTTTAAAATTAGGCAGGCTCCGTTATCCATGCTATTTTTAAGGTTGCTAGCTGAAACCCTCGTAAGTAGAGTAGGCTCATGGCTATTAAGATGCTAAAAAATTTAAAATTGTCTTTCTCATGAAAAGGATCTCGTTTCGACTTAAAGGGAAGATTGAAAAAAGCTTGCAAAGCACTTGTTTGTGTTTTCATAAAAAATGACAAATATTATCACATTAGATTAATAAAGAAAAAACAGTAATTAATAATTATTAGTTACGACCTATATATAAAAGTTTTTAGACTTTCTACGTCTATGATGATATTCTGATTTTAGAAAACCTCAACGATTTCATTTTAGTATGTTGATTTATGGATGTTTTAATAAAATCTTTTTAACTTTTTTGTTACGAGTAAAAAAATTTCTTCTTAAATCAAGTAGCAAGTTTGGCACAGTAATCCACAATATCATTGTAATAATTTTCACTATGGGCTTTAACCCAAAAAATGTAGTAAAAATTTCGGTATACTGCCCAATTGCGGATGTCTCTGCCTGAAAGACAGGGTTGTAAGTTTAAAAACGTAAGTCTCTTATAAAAGATTCCCCGGGAAAAGTAGACAGCGAAACCAGTCTCAGAATAGACAATAATCTTTTGTCAAGGATCACTTTTCAAACTCGGTGGAAATCTCAAATATGAACCCATATCTTGCGACTCCGAAGCAGGGGAACTCCGTTGGATATACCCAATGCTAAGCGAATGCTGATAATCCGACAACAAAGATGTAACAGAGAGTACCCGATTCTATTTGAAGATGTACTTGACCAAAATGCTTTTCAATGAGAACACCTACCCAACTATCTATCATAGCAATACTTTCTAATCTTCCGACACCGGATCGCATCCAAAACTACCCTCAGGTAGACACAGTCGTCCATTGTTGTTTTGCAGAGAATAATGAGAATTAGGAGGATCCAGTAGTAGTAAAAAATGAGAATCAGAACTATATCCATTGGCCATTTGATTCTCATTCAACAACTTTGTCAGTTCACAAACAATTATTTAAATTAACTAAACCATTACTTACGGAAAATATCGGTGAGCTTATTAAGGTGATATTTTTTTGTGAAAGAGCATTGTAACACATTACGTCCCCAATACGACCACAAAAACAATGAGGTCAGTTTTTAATTTTAGCTTACGTAAATAGTATGAGAACGGGACAATTATTTAAAAACTACGCCATGAACCTGGCATTAATATTAGGAATCGGTAAGTATTTTTTGACCCATAAACTAGTATCAAAATTGGTCAAAAAGTCCTGAGATACAGACAGACGTCTTTGACATCGGAAGTTGTAAGTTTAGTATGGTAAACTCTGCAGTCATTATAATAATTTTCATTCTGTTTTGCGACCCAAAACTGCTATAAAAATATCAGTATAAATAGACATTTAATTAAATTTAAATAGGAAGGTTTGTTAAAAAAAAACTAATGAGGAGAGATGACGGTCGGTATAAACACGAATTATAACATTATTAGATACTCCCAACAGATAGAGAACCCGATTGCCAATATTGGTCTGTTGCTGGCGGATCTCGTATTTTTTTTTATCTTGGTCAAGTAACGAGGATAACACTTGAGATAGTCGAGATAGTGTCCCACACGTTAAATTTCAACAAACATCCTCTCACGGTCGAGATAGTTAGAGTGGTCAAGGTAACGGACCATACAAAATTACGAAGTGGCCAACGTGGTCAAGGTATCGGATGCACGTTAAATTTGTCGGGCCTCAAACATCCTCTCATTGGCGTGGTGAGTGGCTTGCTTTGTCACGGGTTCGAGCCCAGTACAAGAAGGTGTCGAACTGCATTAAATTGACCATAGTTCAAAATTACGTTGTGTGGCGGTAGTTAGGAGAGGGGGTGCCAGCTCAGGTGTCGTCCACGTATCGGTTCATCGTGGCCGTCGCCAAAAGCCTCGTGTCACGAGTTTAATATTCGAGTCCAGTACCACTAAGGAACCGCCGTGTAGGGAAGCGATGTACGCTAAATCTGTCGAGAGCTCAAACGTCCTCCCGTTGGTGTGGTATGGTAGTTAGAAGAGAGCTCAGGTGTCGTCCACGTCACTTGACCATGGTTCAAAATTACGTGGTCCATCGCCAAAAGCCCTCGTGTAGCTGAATAGTGCGACGTTAATACTCTCTCGCTCAACACCGCACTAACTCGAGTTTGGGGCTTCGATATATTTTAACGTGCATCATTCCCTCGACAATAGTGGGTTATTTATGGCATCAGAACTCGATCTCATGACTGGAAAATTCTAACCACAAATTCGTGATCTCCACTCTCGTAAATTTGAGCCTCAATTGTTTAAGGCATGAGCTAGGATTCTTGAAAAACAATTGAAGTTATTCACAGTAAATATTTAAAGCAAGAAGCACACCAGGTGGAAAAGTACTTATACTAGTTTATTTATGATCCCGTTTTCTCAAAAGGTATAATTACTGTTTCATTGAAATAACGTTTGAAACTACATCTAGCATACTCCACGCAATCCTTTCCGTAAGGAAAAATGTGAAGAGGCTAAAAAGTTTCCAAGTGGGGACGATCAATATTTTCGTCGCATGATTACATCTTGCAAAAACTTCTGTTGACCACGGGGCTGAGTGATCCAATCTCATGGATTCGATTCCAGATGATAAAAAAGACCCGCTGTGTAGAGGCGGTGATGCATAATAAAGCTATCTAGATTACCATTTCTCATTATGGAGCTAAGGTGAAGACTTTTCTTGAGCAAGGGGTGCTTCGAATGTTTTTCAGGTGGTGCGGTATGTATTTTGTAGTATTTTGTGTAAAAATTGCAGGTTTCCTTTTTAAAACACTGGTTTTGGACACTCTTTTAAAATATGACAGATTACATAGGTAAACAAAATTTCAAGTTGTAAACTTGAACAATAAGTGATTGCTAGACCGTGGACGTATTCATTGAAGGGAGCATAAGTGAACCGCTGAATTTGAAACCGACGCATGTACATAATTTGTTCACTGCCAAGTCCTGCGCCCCATCCCGAAAAAGCGAGGTTCGTGGGATGGTGCTTATAGCAAATCCCGTACTAACGCGGGGAGAGCTATTATCAACATTTATTCTTTCCTTCACGTGGCATGTAGGAAAAAATTAATTCCTACGACTGGTCACGCAGTGAACGTGTTGAGCGTCGACATGCACTTCCAATGAAGGTACATGTATCGTCATATATACTCCTTTATCCAATCATTTGATTATACAAACAGTCGCATCGATTGTGAAAAGCTCATTTTCTCCAGTCTAGCTGGCATCAGTGTTCCTTAAATATGTTTCTTTCAGCATGTGCGTTTTAGGTTGTAGTATAGGTTGTCACCCCAAAACATCTTTGCAATCCACCGGTCGATCGCGATCGACTTAATATCCATTTGTGCTTTAGAGGGATGTGTAAGCTTCGGTAGCAGCTCTGGTGTCGCTTTCGTCATCAGGACAAGGTTTCAGTTGCGCCAAACATTTAGAATCAGGACGATGATCGAGTGGCCACAAACACTGAGAATCGGGACGAGGACTGCAAAACTGCAAGAAAAGATTCCAGTGGCCGCAAAAACTGCAAGAAAAGATTCCAGTGGCCGCAAAAACTGCAGAAAGGTTCCAGTGACCGTACGCCCTCGTGTAGCTGAACAGTGCGACGTTAATACTCAATCAATCAAATATTTCAGTGACCATTGAGAATGGAAATCGGTATCAGAATCTTCATGAGGCAAGACAGCGAGCTCTAGATTGCAATGGACGTAAACAATGAGGATGAGGATCCAGTGTCCTCTAACATTGAGAATGGTGATGATAAACCAGTGTCCGCAAACGCTGAGCATGATGACTGTTCAGTGTACGTATGTAAATGTAGAGCGCCCTCTATCACTCACGAGTGTCTTACTATTCTGTGTAACCTCTGACTTTATTGAGAAAGGAGTCAAATCGAGCGAGCTGAGCAACAGAGTAATAAAAATTACAGTCCACTGAGAGACTTTTTGAGTTCTTTAATTGTGACCCCACATTCTGGTCCAGTCTCAACCGGAGACCTATGCATTGAAAATACGAGGTATGTGCTGTTGTTTTTTGACTTTTGTTGAAAAATCGAACTTTAAACTTTAACGATGTTTAAAGAAGCAAAAAAAAAAAAGAAGACTTGAGGCGAATCGCTTCTGAATTAGAGTTGTGTGTGAGTGATAAATTAACTGTTTTAGACTTCATGGATCTTAGAAAAAACTGTGAACGATACAAAAACGATCCTGATTCCGTGCATGAGTTAGAAAATTTAATTATCGGAGAAAGGAAGTATGACGAAAGTCAGCAATTAGAGTTAGAAAAAATAAGAGAAATGTCTAAGCTTGATTTAGAGATAGCAAGAATACGAGCAAATGATAAAGACAATAATACTGAAGTTAATTATAATGATTCCCCCCTCTTCTTTAGATTCTTTAATTAAAAGTATCCGCACACTTACAGTGAAAATTCCCGACAAACCTGAGGGATGGAGTTTCTTTTTTTTTATCATTAGAACGTGCATTTGCAGCCAAAAGTGTTATTGATAAATTTAAGCCTGAGATTTTGTTAAATTTATTAGGAGAAAAAGCTGCAAATATCATTATATATCTGAAAGATGAGGATCTTAAAAATTATGATAAAACAAAGTCCATAATACTCCAAGAATTTGAGCCAACTCCTCAATCGTGTTTAGAGAATTTTAAGAAAGCAACACGGGGCAAAATTGTGAATTCCATGTCCAGTTTGCGAGTAGATTAACAAATTAGGAATGGTATTTAAAATTGAGAGATGTTTCAAATTTCGAGGTATTAAAACAATTAATAGTTTCAAACAAAATATTTAGTACTTTAGATAAAGAAACCGCATCGCGCATATTAGTGTCAGACAAGCAGATAAATGGTTTGATCCTTTAACGTTGGGAAAAGAAAGTGATTTATATTTTATTCATCGCGAGGAAAACCACAGAGTGAGAGTATTAATTATTGTCGCAAAAATCAAAATTCTAAAAATATATCTAGAGTATTTTTCTCAGATGTCAAGGACAAAAAATGTTTTGTGTCAATCTGATAGTCATTTTTTAAATAAATGTCCTCAATATAAGCAATTATCAGTAAATAAACGGGTAGAACTTGTTAAAAATAATTTCTTGTGTTTTAATTGTTTAAATTTGCATAGAGTCAAGTTTTGTAAATCTAAAGTTCTTTGTTAATGCTGCCAAAAAAAAAGCATCATTCTTCCTTGTGTTTCTCTGGAGACCCAAATTTTACGAGTGAAAGGGTCATTCAACCTTCTTCATTGGGGGTGCAGAAAGAGCCGGAAACAGAGCGAAGGCGAATGTTCAAACCCATAAATTACGATTTCCAAAGAGTCAACTTTCAGCGAAGGTTAACGTCGCACTGTTCAGCTTTTTGGCGACGGACCACCCATGGTCAAATTACATAACTACCACACCACACCAACGGGAGGACATTTCAACAGATTTAGCGTGCATCTCTTTGGGCTCGAACTCACAAAGCCAGGTGATGCCTAGGACCGCGGCCTCTGTTTACTGCAACGAGTTACGTAAAATCGAAATCCGTTTTACTTTCAACCGCGATTTGTTTCATAAGAGATTCCTTTGGAAAAATGCAGGAGGTCAGAGCGCTGTTGGACGGTGGTTCAACAAGCAATTTTATTTCGCAACAGTGTATGAATAGACTCAATTTAAAAAGAGAGAAAATAAACATTTTAGTTTCAGGATTAAATCATTCAAAGTTAACGATTAAATCGCGCGTTAATGCAACAATTGCAAATAGAGGAAATAGTTATGAAACTAATGCAGACTTTTTTGTAGTGCCGCGAATTACGGATATGATTCCTTCTCAACCATTTGATGTTAGTTTGGGTAATTTCAGTAGAGAGAAATTAGCGGATGAAAATTTCAACATTCCGGGAAATATTGATTTATTGTTGGGAGCAGAAATCTTTTATGAAATTTTTTTACCAGGACAAACAAAAATCTTTTAAATACAAAATTAATTTTTCAGAATACAGTCTTCGGCTACATTGCGAGTGGGAGTATTCCAGTTTCTAGTGAAAACAAACCTCACTGTGGGTTAATCAAAGATAATGTCGATTTAGAAAAGACAATGAGGAGATTTTGGAAAATCGAAAATGTTGAACCTGAGACAATAAAAAATAAGGAAACGATAATTTGTGAGGAGCATTTTGAAAAAAATCATACTAGAGATAGTACGGGAAGATATATAGTATCTATACCATTTAAAAAGGATCCAAATTGTTTAGGCCAGTCAAAAGATATTGCCCTTAAAAAATTAAATTCTTTATGGAATAGATTAAAACGTGAGCCTAACTATTTAAAATTATATAGATATTTTTTAAAAGAGTATAAAGAGCTAGGCCATATGCAAGAGGTAGATGAGAGAGAGGAGTGTGGAATGTATTTCATACCACATCTTGGTGTTTATCGCTCTGATAAAAAAAACAAGTAAATTGAGAGTAGTTTTTAATGCGTCGAGTGCAACTACAAATGGTTATTCTTTAAACTCTCTACAATACAATGGGAGAGTAGCTCAAAATGACCTTTTTTCAATAATGGTTCGCTTTAGAAAGCACATATTTGCATTCATTGCGGATGTGCAAAAAATGTATCGAATGATTTGAATTAATCCAGATCAGCGTAAACTTCAGCGCATTCTGTGGAGAGAACATGGACGAATCAATAAAAACGTTTGAGTTGTCAACTGTGACCTATGGAACGAGTGCACCCTTTTTAGCGACACGTACGCTAAAACAATTAGCCCTAGATGAAACGCAGAATTTTCCATTAGGGTCTTCAGTTGTGATGAGTGACATGTACATTGAAGATGTACTTACCGGTGCAGAGACCTTATTAGAAGCAAAAGAACTGAAAAATCAACTGATCAATATCTTCGCTAAATGAGGTATGGTTTTGCATAAGTGGTGCGGAAATAATACGGAATTGATTGAGGTTTCCGAAAATTATGATTTTTCAGATTCATCAGATAAAAGTGTTGGGTGTTTATTGGAACCCCAAGCATGATTGCTTCTCCTTCAGAGTAAAAATAGACTTGCACGAATTAAATACCAAACGGGATGTTTTGTCAACCATCGCCAGGATATATGATCCTCTAGGTCTTTTAGGTTCTGTGGTGGCGTAGGCGAAAATCTTCCTTCAAAAATTATGGATGCTAAAGATTGATTGGACAGATTTGCTTCCAGATACAATCAATAGAGAATGGCGACAATTTGTTGAATCACTTCAGGTAGTAAATGACATCAACATCAATCTATGCATTGTGGTAGAGCAACCGGAAGTGATCGAGTTGCATGGATTCTCCGACGCGTCCCAGTCAGCATATGGAGCTGTCGTCTACTGCAAATCCATAACATCAGAAAGATGCTTGTACATCTTATTGCCAGTAAATCCCGAGTTGCGCCTACCAAGCAAACAACGATTTTCACACTTGAGCTATGTGCCGCTGTGCTGTTAGCAAAATTAGTGCATCGTGTCAAGCAAGCTTTAAAATTAAATGTGACTAATACTTTTCTTTGGAGTGACTCCATGATAGTTTTGTCATGGATATAAGGAAGGAGTCATATAAACTAAAAACCTTTGTGGCTAACAGGATTGCTACAATCCAGGAGATGACTTCCAGTGAACAATGGCGTTATGTGGCAACAGAACAATCCTGCCGACTTCGTTTCCAGACAATGGATTCTCTAAAACTTAAAACCTGTGAGTTGTGGTGGAATGGTCCTAAATTTCTGATGAGCAACAAGTACCCACAACGACAAATTCCTGTTGCAGTGATCAAGGATCCAGGTGAACTTAAAAACTGTAGTGACTTATCTAACTTTTTTCTTGATTCTGCTACTAACTCTTTTGTAAATAATTTACTTAACCTTAGTAATGACTATTTTAAAATTATTCGTGTCTTAAGTTTTATTTGTAGATTTGTTTATAATTGTAAGAGCACAAAGAAAGCAAAAGAATTGGGCCTCTAGATTTAGAATTAAAAAAGGCTGAACAGCTTTTATTGAAATTAGTGCAAAAGGAAGAGTTTAAAGTAGAGATGAATGGTATTCAAAATTCTGCCATGGTACCTTCCAACAGTCGAGTAAAAACACTCAATCTATTTATTGATAGTGAAGGGATTTTGAGAGTTGGAGGTCGATTGAGAAATAGTGATATTAATTATAACTAGAAATTTCCAATTCTTTTGCCTTCGAAACATAAATTGACTTATTTAATAGTTGAGTATTTTCATAAAAAGTTTTTACAATTTGGTCCACAATCCTTGTTATCAGATCAGACAAAATTTTTGGATATTGAATGGCCGTAATGTTTGTAGAAAAGTTGTTCATAATTGTGTAATTTGTTGTAAGGCCAATCTTACTTGCAACGATCAAATAATGGCTGACTTGCCAAAGGATAGTTATCAAAAATTATCCATTCAATGTGTCAGGTGTGGACTTCTGTGGCCCCTTTTACATTAAGTATAAAGGGCAGAGAAAAGATGTATATAACAAAATCTATGTTTGTATATTTACATGTTTTGTTTCTAAAGCTGTGCACTTAGATATTGTGACTGATTTAACCTCTAATGCATTTATTGCTACACTTAAGCATTTTATATTTAGAAGAGGTAAATGTGCTAAGTTGTATTCTGATAATGCACAACAAATTTTGTGGGTACAAATATAGAACTCAAAAAAATGTTTAATTTGGTGTGTAAACCTGATGAGGCACTTGCAAGTTATATGGCCTCTGAAGGAATAGATAGGAAATTCCTCCCCCCTAGAGCCCCAAATTTTGGAGGTCTCTGGGAGGCAGGCGTTAAATCTTTTAATTTCTATTTAAAGAGAGTAGTAGGTAACATTAGATTAACATATGAAGAGTTTCTGACCGTGATTATCCAAATAGAGGGGATGTTAAATTCTTGTCCTCTTGTCCCATTATCTTCTGACTTAGATGATTTAAATGTATCGACTCCTTCTCATTTTTTGATAGGTAGACCAATTACATCAATTGTTGAGGCTGATTTAACTAATTTAAATGAAAATAGGTTGGATAATTGGCAGAAAATTACAAAAATAGTTCAATTAATTTGGAAAAGATGGAGTGTAGACTATCTAAATAGTTTGCAGCAGAGAAATAAGTGGCATCTCGAGAAAAAAAATGCTAAAATTGGAGATATGGTTATAATAAAAGAGGATAATTTACCTTTATGTCAATGGTTATTAGGTAGAATTAACAATATTTATCTAGGAAAGGATTCTAAAGTAAGAGTAGTGGAAGTTAAAACCACTAGAGGTATATTTAAGAGACCCATTTCGAAACTGTACATTCTACCAATTGAAACAGTGTATGTGTGAAGTAGCATATATAACCCTTCAGATAGTAATGTTTGTGTGTAGAATAGCATTTTTTTAAAATTCTGTGTGATTTATCAATTGCTTTATACATTGTCTTCATTTGTATGTTGTTTTGTTTGTATTTTGAAGTATTGTATTTCTGTGTGTTATCTTTATGATTATGTTCTGTGTAAATCTTGCATGTTGAAAAACATTGCAAGGCCGGGTGGCATGTTCAGTGTACGTATGTAAATGTAGAGCGCCCTCTAGCACTCAAGAGTGTCTTACTATTCTGTGTAACCTGAGAAAGTATAGTCAAATCGAGCGAGCTGAGCAACAGAGTATAAAAACTACAGTCCACTGAGAGAGACTTTTTGAGTGCTTTAGTTGTGACCAAACAATGACGATGATCCAGTTCTAATTCCAGTTTAAAATTCTTTTAAAGAAATAATATAAATAATTTCTTGTCTTAAAATTTAGTGGCAACACTACATTTCTTTAAATAGTTTGGCAATAAAAAAATGTGTTTACAAAATTTTCAACCGCTTTTCACTAGCTTTTAGCTCGATTTTCATTTATTTTGCTAACATTGTCATTCTTTTTTGCGAAATTTTAATTTTATTATTTAAATTTTGTATTCTCTTAAGTTATGGGTAATCACAAGAATAGAAATTCTACTAGTAAATATAAGCTTAAAGGCAATAGATACACTAGTAAGAACAACATAAATGAGATCAATAAAAATGTCAAATTTGCATCAACTGAAAGTGAAACAAAACTTCAAAATGATTCAAATATGTCAAGTACTGTTGAAAATGAAGATAAAGAACGTAATTTTTAATTTAAAAATTTTAAGTAATGGGATTTCCTTATTATGCTGCCCTGAATGTTTCGAAAATAAGATGCAACTTTTTCAAGAATCTGTGTTTGGCTTTGCATCTAATATGATACTAAAATGTAAAAAACTGTTTCAGCTCCTTTTGTACATCCATGAAAGTCAACAAAATGCACAATATTAATCTTTCCTTTGTTTTGGCCTTAAGAGCCATTGAAAAGGGACACTCTGTTGCAAGAAAGCTGTGTTCAGCTATCAATGTGAACTTCCTTCCAAGAGAGCTTTCAGGTGTCTTGAGAAAAAATTAGAGCATGTTTCTAATAAAGATGCATGTAAAATTATGAATGAGGGTGCAGCTGAGGTTCACAAAAAGAATAATTTTGAAGTTATTCAATGCGGTGTGTCAGTTGATGGAACTTGGCAATGTAGAGGACACTTGTCTTAAAGTGGATGTGTTAGTGTCATTTCCATTGATACTGACAAGGTTTTAGACATTGAAGTCTTGTCGAAAACGTGCAGAATATGTACAAAGAAAACTGAAGATAGTATTTCACATGAGTGTGAAAAACATGTTGGATCATCTGGTACGATGGAACCTGTCGGAGTGTATAGAATATTCAAAAGATCTGCTCAGATGAGAAAATTGTAATCTATGCAATTTTATGAAGACGGGGATTCAAAAAGTTTTGATGCGGTTAAAAATGTTTATGGTGAAAACAGCGTTAAAAAATTTGAATGCATTGGCCTTATTCAAAAGCGTGTTGGCTCAAGGCTTCGAAAGTTGAAGCTCAAGCAAAAAGGTCTGGGAGGTCATGGGAAATTAACTGATAGTTTCATCGATAAACTGCAAAACTATTATGGTATTGCTATCAGAACAATAACATAGAAAAAATGCAAAGTGCAGTAATTGCAGCATTTTTTCATTGCTGTTCCAACAAAAACATTGTGTAGTCACAATGGTATTCGTATTGTAATTTCTATTTTGATTTAAGACAGCGTAATGTTTATTACTTTTTCATGTTCATCTATAAATGTTTACAGTTGATTTTTGTGTGTTGTTTCTGGTTTTAGATTTCATTAGGTCTTCAATTTTAAAATAAAAGAATGTGAAATTTTTGAAAGCAACATTAAAGTTATCAGAAATTCTTAACCTGGAAAAAAAATGAGACAACTTTAAATCTAAAACTCGAAACTGTCCGGAAGTTTCAAATGTATACATATAAAGGTTTAAAATGAAAAAAAAAAAGAATAAACGTGACACAAGCCTTAAACCTAAGTTAGAAATTTTTAAACTGAAAAGGAAACCACAGAATTGAATTTAAACCAAGAAATGATTCGGAATAATCAAATAAAATGTAAGCAAAACAGAAATGTATATTAAACTAATTTAATTCAGTTATTGAAAAAATATAAAATACGCTTAGGTGTAGGACCAATGCCTCTTTCAACCAGAAAAACACATAAATCAAAAAACTTATAACGAAAAAAAATCTTATAACGGATTATTGTAGAAATAAAATTGCTTTTTACAAGAATACATTAATGCGGTAAAAAAAGAGAAATTTTCACTTAATTTTTAAGCCCTCAAAAAAAATTAAAGCTTGAATGCAAACGTAAGTTTATTCTAAGTGAAGGGCTTGGCGTCAAAAACAGATTTTCGAGCCAAAGAACTTTTTCGAGTAACGGTTTATACTCCGTTCCACCTTTGAAGAACAGGTTGACTAACGAATGCAAATCACCAAATTGGCTGAGTAAAAAAAATGTGTGTAAAAAACTTAATTTTGTTTCATTATAAGCACATATCTTTAATTCTATATGTTCATTTATTACATCCGTTAAGAAAACAAATATTTCCTTATTATTTGTGAAAAATGTAATTGCTTTTACTCCATTAGCATTATTTTATATAAGTAATCTTATAATATAAATGATTTGCAATACATTTAAACGTCGTTTTTGTATGTTATCTTAAGATATAATGAAGCATAAAATAGAATTCTGAAACTCATTGAAAAATTTATCTCTTAAAATTTACTATCTTTCGTAAAACTTTTAGTTTTCTAAAAAATATCTCGATGTGCGGTTTTGAAAAATTACGCTACTGACATACAGTGGTGGCAAAAAGTCCTGAACACACTTATTTTTTTTGCATAATTTTTGTTTGACTTCATTTTTCGTTATGAAATGATCCCACTATCTTAAATATTGTTATTGATTTTAATGTATTTTTTCATGCTGATTCCAAATCTGTTTGTAGATTTCATCTAAAGTAAATAGTTTCATTGATATGTTGAAAAAACCTTGACAAGAAAGCATAATGTCACTGTAAGAATGAGTGAGTGTGTTTTCCACCAATGAAATGCTCCATTATTTCAACCAATCAGAGAAGCAGTAGCGAAAAAGAGTTAAAAGAAAAAGGTAAAACGTGGTTTATTGCATTGAATGCAGTTGTGTGCTTGTGGAAAAAAGTGTATTGAAAGCAATTTGAAGTGCATTTGTGGAAAATATTGGAATTATGGCTAAATTTTCATATCTGCCAGAGAATAAAAGGTACAAAATAATACATTTCAAGGAAGAAGGTTATTCTATGCGCCAAATTGCTGCTAAAGTACCATGTGGCCTTTCTACTGTTGTGAGAACTTTGAAAAGATTTTCTGAAACAAATTTTATTGTGGACAGGGGGCGATCAGGACGACCAAGAAAAACATCTTTACGTGAAGACAGGTTATTTCTTTCAAACAGAAAGCTTAATTCCTCGCAAATTTTGAAACAATGGACTTTGACAACAAACGTGTGTGCCCAAGAACTGTTAGAGGAAGACTGCTGGAAATGGGGTTACGTGGCTGTAAAGCGCGCCCAAAACCATTACTGACTGAATTTCAACGCAAGAGGCGATTGACGTGGGCAAGGGAACATTCATTATGGACTATTAAATACTGGGAAAGGGTAATATTTAGTGAAGAGTCAGTTTTGTATTTCTGGCAACCAAAGTAGTGCCCATGTAAGACGACGCACTCATGAGGAATTCAGCTCTTAGTGTCTGAAGCCCACAGTAAAGTACCCGACAAAAGTGATGGTATGGAGTTGCATGTGTTCTCATGGTGTTGGAAGACTTCACATCGTTAGCGGAACAGTGAAAGCCATGGATTACATTGAAATACTACAAAATAAATTGCTACCAACTGCGAGAGACCTTTTGGGGAATCAGTCATGGATTTTTCAGGACGATAACGCCCCTTGCCATCGTGCAAAGGTAGTCCAGAAATGATTGGAAGACCATACTGTGAATAGAATGAACTGGCCAGGACACTCTCCCGACCTTAATCCGATAGTTTAAAATTGGTTATGAAATTTCAAAGAAAAAACCTTCAAACAAACGTGAATTAATTGAAGCTTTAATATTTTCCTTCAACCATATTGTCACGAAAGATCTTTTGAAATTGGTGCATTCCATGCCAAAAAGATGTAGATCCGTAATTAAAGCAAACGTCTGGCCCATAAAATATTGATTTTCTAACATGTGACAACAATGCAATTTTCAAAATGCTTATATTGAATATACCGTGTTTGTCAATTTTCGTGTTATTTTTCTTTGCATATTATGTTATTCTATATTGTTTTATTCTGCACATATTTTACATTGTGTTCAGGCAGCTTTACTAGAAAAAATATTATAGTCATTAAGAAACTAGTAGTAGATTTGAAATCAGCATAAGAAAATACATTAAAATCAATAACAATATTTAAGATAGTGCGATAATTTCACAACGAAAAATGAAGTCAAACATAAAAATTACGCTGAAAAATGAGTGTGTTCAGGATTTTTTGCCACCACTGTACGCGAACTTTTTAAACACGTGTTTGTGTGTGTGTTTCATTTATTCCGGCCAAACTAAGCAACCTAGAAGAATAAAACTTGGCACATAAATACAAAAGGTCATGCTATTCACTACGAAAAGTTTCTTTTTGAAATTCGCTTTAAATTTTAAAATTCAATTTTTCTACGAACTGCTGATATATCATTCCTATATAAGTTTGAAAAAATAAATGTTTCAAACTGTTTTTTGGATTGTTTCCTATTTTATAATAAATATGTTCAATTAAGGTTGTATTTAGTTTTTTAATTCTTTGTGGTAGAATTGCAATTGTTTTTCTAAAAAAATTGTCCCATAAAAAGTGCTTTTTCTAAACTTTTTTTTAGTTTGGTAACACGCTTTTGTTTACAGTTGATTTAACGATGTCGACAGAAGTGAATTGTGTTTTCTTAATTAAGCATATTTTATCCGGTAAAATCCTAGGAGGACCCGCTGCTGTTTTTTGGCGCCAAAAATTTTTCAAAAAGCGCCAAATTGAAGGTTTTCAAAAAGGCGTCAATGACGAAAAACTCTTGGGAAGCGCATGCGTCAGCGGGGAGAAGGGGGATGAAATGGGCGTTTCGCAAAGATGAAATCGAATAAATACATTAAATTAATCATTATATAAAGAAAAAAACGAAGAAAAGCAATGAACTTCATTTTAAAAAGCATTCTAAAACCTGTGTGTACAGCATGATTTACATTTTTAAAAAGGACGAAAGGGGCGTTTCGCAAAGATAAAATTACATGAAATCAATCATTTTAAAAATGTTAAAAAGCACTTATACCTTACGCTTGCATTTCTTCATGACCTGTTGGTGGATACACCCCTTGCGATGGATGCAAGGAATTTATGAAAATTCTCATTCACCAACTTGTGATCGTTAGATCGCCGCCACATGTCTTATTAACTTTGTCATATTCTTATTAACTTTCAAGTCATTCACCACGAACGCATTCATGCTCTTGCCAAACCAATATCTCGTCAAACGCAAGATAATAGTTATAGCAAGTTTGCAAGTGCCCTTTCTCACACTCCGAACGACGTCGTGGCGATTATCTTTTTCGACTAGTGGCGGCAACGCCATTCGTAGCCGTCAACCGTTCCCTTTCGCTTTTGCAAACGCATATTCTTTTTACACCTCGGACATTCATAATGAGAAGCAATTAAATTAGCTTTTTTTTTTCATACACCATTCTAACGTCTCTTTCTTCCCCTATGTGCCCAGGAGCACAAAGAAACCTATCGTTCACTTGCAAGTAATTTCCTTTCACACGCCATTCTTAACAACAACCGGTGGAGAGCAAACCTTCTCCAGCGAAGTCAAATGTCAAAATGACGTTTTTTGGAAAAGGCGAAAAATGTTGCACTTTTTAGGGTTGCCATTTTTTCGGTGATTTGAAAATCAAATTTTTGATGCAATGGAAGGGTTACCATATTGTAACCTTTTATCGCTCAAAATTTGGCGACAAAAAATTTGGCGACCAGAAGTGTGTCCTCCCCTGGGATTCAACCATTTTATCCTTTTTTTGGAATTTCAAACAAAAGGATGAAACTTCGTTTAATTCATTAATGCTAATGGAATTTCAGAAATGAAAATGTAAGTTTTTGCCACTATGGTTGATACCGAAGTTTGCTCAATGTTTTGTATGTGTATGTTCGGGATACAGTTTCATATTAAATCAGTATATTTTGTTTTTTAAAAAAGCTGTGATTTTAGATAATAGAATCTGTTTTCAGCAAGGCTGTTTTTATTTTAATGCCCATTAAATTTGTGTATCTTTTATTTTTATGCATGATTATTTCTGATATATTTTTGTGGTTCATAGTACTACATGTTGATTGTGTAATAGAACAACTACCCTTCTTGCAAGGCCTAACTTAATTACTGTACTCTCTGGCTACTTTTAAAGATATTTTCATACCTTCTGATAGCCACAATTTAGCGCATACAACATATGCGAAATGAGAGTTATTTTGAATGTTGGCATATATATATTGGT
This sequence comes from Trichonephila clavipes, assembly GCA_019973935.1. NCBI lineage: Eukaryota > Metazoa > Arthropoda > Arachnida > Araneae > Nephilidae > Trichonephila > Trichonephila clavipes. The sequence continues at coordinate 960,437 of BMAU01019745.1, read as the reverse complement.
ATGATAAAATGTAAGTAACAACATTTCCTTTCATTAAAAAAAAATAAAATTTAACTTTTTTTTTTCTCATATAAAACACATAAGAATCTGTTTTGATATCAATGTGCAAATTTTGCTGCGGTGATGCCAATACGTAAGTACGCTTTCCTTTATTGGCAAATTCCATGTTTTTCATTTGTAACAAGAAAGTAGAAAAATGTATAAAGAAAATGACATTCAATTCAAACTAATTAGGATTAACAGACTGTCAATGCATCGCTCTTCCAGCTAAGCCTACTTTTTATTTTTTCAATAACTAAATCAAATTAGCTTGATATATATTTTTGTTTTGTGCATTGATCCAATTTTGTCATTTCTTTTTCAATTTAAAAATTTCTTACTTATTTTTTGTGTAGTCACAATGGTATTTGTATTGTAATTTCTATTTTGATTTAAGGCAGCGTAACGTTTATTCCTTTTTCATGTTCATCTATAAATGTTTACAGTTGATTTTTGTGTGTTGTTTCTGGTTTTAGATTTCATTAGGTCTTCAATTTTAAAATAAAGAATGTGAAATTTTTGAAAGCAACATTAAAGTTATCAGAAATTCTTAACCTGGAAAAAAAATGAGGCAACTTTAAATCTAAAACTCGAAACTGTCCGGAAGTTTCAAATGTATACATATAAAGGTTTAAAATGAAAAAAAGAATAAACGTGACACAAGCCTTAAACCTAAGTTAGAAATTTTTAAACTGAAAAGGAAACCACAGAATTGAATTTAAACCAAGAAATGATTCGGAATAATCAAATAAAATGTAAGCAAAACAGAAATGTATATTAAACTAATTTAATTCAGTTATTGAAAAAATATAAAATACGCTTAGGTGTAGGACCAATGCCTCTTTCAACCAGAAAAACACATAAATCAAAAAACTTATAACGAAAAAAAATCTTATAACGGATTATTGTAGAAATAATGTTGCTTTTTACGAGAATTCATTAACGCAGTACAAAAGAAATAAATTTTCACTAAAAATTAATCCCTCGAAAAAAAATTATAACTTGAATGCAAACGTAAGTTCATTTTAAGTTGAAGGGCTTGGCGTCGAAAACAGATTTTCGAGTAATGGCTCAAAGAAAACGAACATTTCCTTAATATTTGTGAAAAATTTAATTGCTCTTATTCCATTAGCATTATTTTATATAAGTAAGCTTATAATATAAATTATCTGCAATACATTTAAATAGCTGCATTTTTTTTTTTAAAGTTATGTTCACCGTATAATGCACATCTTCTTTTTTACAAAGAAACCTGAAATGTGTATGTGTGTACATATGCAATGCTCTCATGTTTTGAAGTCATTATTCCAAGGTATAGAAAAAATAGTATACTTCTATATAGAATTACAACCCTTAAAGTTCATTAGGAGTGTCATTTCCCATAGCAGAAACATATTACTGCTATTACTTTTCTGATATAATTTTTATTTATATTTTCATTGTTTCATTTCTATTTCCCTTTTTAGCGTGTTAATTTTCTCTTACATTAAAATACATATTTTTATGAAAGCATTTGTTGTGAAGCGAAGTTTCAATGTGAACACTCATTAAAAAATTATTTTTAAATTTTGAGTACATTGTTCTGCAATGGCTCTACCCTCTTTAAATTAAATTGTGCTTGCAAAAAAACTGAATTTTATTTATTTTAATATTTAAACCTTGATACCAAAACCACAAATTCTTAACATATGTGTAAAAAACAAGTCGGTCAGATTTTGGTGGAAAATGGCTTCAATTTGGCTGCGGGGACGCTAATATTCAAGTACTGATAATAGTTACTTATTCTTCAATCAGTAGATTTTTTAGACAATCTTCACTTCTTACCCACTTTTATTCTTATGCTCAAAAATAATAATCTGTTACACAAAATTCCTTTCTGTTAGAAAAAAAACTTCATTGCTTTTCTTTGTTCAACGACAAGTTCTAAATCCCGCTTATTGTAACAAAGTAGAAAATCCTAGCAAACAGTGTAACAAGAAAATAGTACTAAATTAAACTAATTGCTATTAACAGATTGGCAATATTTGTAAACTACCTTCCATTTATGTCAACAATTGTTCTTAACCAGATTTCTACATGTTGCTTTTCGGTTTGAATGAATGCTATAATTTTTTTTTTTACTATATACAAGATTAGTTCGTATTTATTCATGCTTAAATTTTTTTATATTTAAGAATTTCCGAGATTGTTTGTTTGTTCAACACTGTTTGTGGTAATTTCATTAAAATTAGGGCTTAATTTTTTCTTTTAGATATACTCTCTTAGTTTAAATTAATGCTATAATTTCTATTTTAGTGTCGCATATTTTTATGTATGTTTATTTTCTGAACTGTAATTTTCTTGCTTATTGTACATTCAATTATGTGATACAGTGACTCAAAAATTAGTTTTTAAGCCAAAAAATGATTTAAGCTTTTTGTAAACAGAAGCTAAATTAAGCTAATTGCTATTAATAGTTTGGCAATATTTGAAAAAAAAAACTACCTTCAATTTATGTCAACAATTGTTATTAACCAGATTTTAGCATTGTTGCTTTTTCTGACCTCATAGTTTTTAAGTACTCATCAAGATCTTCACAGGAACTATGAATGGGATTAAATGCTCAACAAAATAATTTTCTTTTCGACTTTTAAAATTCAGAAATAAATACAATTTTTGTCGTGGTTTAACTTTCCTTCTTACAATCTGTTCTTATATATATTTTTAAAGATTTTACATACATGCATTTCTATGACATTTTCTTTGGTTGAAAAAAAAGATTATTGCTTTTCTTCCTTCATCGGCAAATACTATGTTCTCATCATTATAAGAAAACATAAGATGCTGATCTGTGTTGATCAGATTTTTTCTCGCATGGCACTTGCATCAATTTTGCTTTTAACATTCTTCAAATATATAAATATATTTATACCATTTGTGATCCAAAAGTTTTTGAGGGAGAAAGATGCAGCTTGGTACAATTTTTTCATATTTCTCTTTCGATTTCTTTAAAATACAGTGTTGATGTGATTTTACGTCCCATGCATCACGGTTTAACTTTGCTTCTGATAATATGTTCCTCATTTAGTTTTATGAAGATCATACTCTTTTGTATAAAAACTGTTCATATATTATATATATATATTTCAATTATCACTATAATTAATTATCATTGTATTTCCTCATTTGTTTGTTCGTTGCAACAGAATAACAAATATTTTTTAACTAAAATTTTCCAAAAAATTATTGTTTAAAAAATTATTTTATCAACAGGGTTTATTATTTCTCTGATTAGGTTCATTATGGTTTTTTTCAACGTAGGTCTGCTTTAGGTAGTTTATTTTGGTCCTTACTAATTTAATTTTTTCACTATTGTATTACATCTGAATTTTATATTAAATGTAATATAGATGTTAGATATCATTACTTCCGTTCCTCGTGTAATATTAGTTAAATGCTACAGAAAATTTAATTTAATGCTTTATTACAATGTAGGCTTATTTTATCTATTTTTTACAATTTTAGTTTGTACTAATTTTATTTTTTTCCAGTTGAAGGCTTCCTAATGTATGTTATTTATGTTAATATTTTAAGGAAATAGTTTGACATAATTTTTTCTTTTATTTATATTTTCATCCTTTCATTTCTATGTACCTTTTTAGCAAGTTAATTTTCTCTTATATTCAAATATGCGTTTTTATGAAATCATTCTTATTTCTGAAGCGAAATTGGAATGAGAACACTCATTTAAAAAAATTTTTTTTCTTTTGGACACACAGTTCTGCAATGGTCATTTTAAAATTTAATAAATGAATTTACATTTGAAAAAACTGTATATTACCCACTGTCATCCACTACAAGTTAAAAAATAAAAGCAATGTCCACATATATTATGATTCATTATTGCCATCCTCATTTTCTATGCCTTTTATGATACTTCAAGCATTCTCTAAAGTTACAAAAGTAATTTTAATTTCAAAATATTTTTTCATTGTTTTACTGAACATAATATAATTTTGTATTATATTTTTTCATTTCCATACTACATATGAAATTCATTTTATACACATATGAAAATAATAAACAAAACATAATTAGCCATACATTACTTTTGAAAAATATAATAAAACTGATAATTTTAATTTTTTTTAAAAGGATAGTTTAAAATGTTAAACAAAAATAAAATACACTTTTATCAATTTTATTTGTCATGTTTTACGTTAATTTTATTGGTGCACATATGAGTGTTAGCATATTTTAATTCTGAAAAATATATATACTACTTAAAACTGCAATAGCCTGTGCAACACAAAGAAATTTCGAAAAAGTATATTTTACTGAAGCTTTTGCTTATATAAGTACAGAAAGCCAGTGCAACGCCGGGCCATACAGCTAGTTATAGAATATTCTTGAAATTCGACCGAATATGGCTGTCTTGCTCAGTTTCGGATTGTAAAAACTTCTGGTCAGGGACGCTGCTAAAACTTAAGTGTCGGTTAGTCATAAAATAAATTAGTTAAAAAACCTATTCCCGATTTGGCAATAGGGGTGGATCCTAGGAGGACACACTGCTTGGCGATCAAGTTTACAATATGTCCAGTCCGAGGGCTAAAAAAATGGCAACCTAAACCCTAAAAAATCGGGGGGAATGTGGACATAGTCCATTTTCACTCTTGACCCTGCTTGCTTCCACACGTCGTGTTCACCCCTGCTCCTTCTTTCTTCCCCACGTATTCCAATTTTTGCTTGATTTTGCATCGGTTGTTAGAACGGCTTGCGAAAGAAAATTGCTTGAAAGTGAGGCAACCACAGGTCTTTTGGTTTTGCCTGGAGAAAAAGGAAATAAGGCTGTGTTAAATTGAGTTATGAAAGGATTAATTCCCTCCAAGTATAAGTGTCCGAAGTGTTAAAAGGATATGCGTTTGGTTGAACGAAAGAGTACGATTGATGGTTTTTAATGGCGTTGTCGAGTGCAGTCGAAAGAGAATTCCCACTACGTTTGCCGGAGTGTCAGAAAAGATATGTGGTTTAGTGAGAGTAAATTGAGTATTTGTGTGATCTTGTGATTAATCAGATATTGGTTTGGCAAGAGTATGAATGAGTTTGTAGTGACTGATTTAAAAATTAATAAAAACAGAGGTGGGGATTGGTATAAGTTTTGCCGTGAGATTTGTATGGTTGCATGTGTAAATGAGAGCGCGAAACTTGAAGAAGGAAAAACTGTGGAAAATGATGCAAATTTGTTCGGAAAAATAAAATATGGTAAAGGAAAAAGAGTGAAAGGTAACTGGGTATTTGGTGGCGTGCAAAGAGATCCGAAAAAATGTATCTTCCATGTGGTGGCCAATAGAACAAAAGTGGAATTACTTTCAGTAATTCGTGAATGGATTTTGCCGGGAACCACGATAATTTCGGACTGTTGGAGGGCTTACAAATGTCTGTCGGAGGAGGGTTACAGACATCTCACAGTTAATCACAGTCTGACTTTTAAGAATCCCGAGAGCGGTGCACATACTAATTCTATCGAAGGAACGTGGTTAGCAATAAAAAGAAATCTAAAAGGTCACACGGACCATGTGGAGGGTCAATTCGACTCTTATCTAGCTGAGTATATGTGACGTAGATCAAACGAGCATAAAATGATCGACGCAAACTTCGATGACTATTTAAAAGCGATTGCTCGTGTGTGCCCTCCACAGGAATCAGATGACTTAAAAAAGTGAGGTAAGTGATTTTTTACTATTTTTAAAATGCTTATTTTCCTTTATTTTTATTGCCTTTATCTCATAGAAATGCTCTTTTCTTTATTTTAATCTTTTGTGTAAATACATGTTTTCAGCGTCCTTGACGCCATTAGTGGTTTTTTTTTTTTTTTTTTTTTAGGTTTTCGAACAGCAGTTGAGAGCGTCAACCCCCTCCCCTTTTTTTTGTTCGTTTTCGTCCATGACGTCATTTTTTGTAACACGGGTTTTTGGCTCCATTTGGCGAAAAAATGGCTCCAAAAACAGCAGTATGCACTGTTAGGATTTTACCGGCAATAGTTAAGAAAAGAATGAAATATTCCCCACTCCTGGGACTCTCCGGTATTATAGCATCTGAGATTTCACCGAATAAGGAACTCCCTGGTTCAGTTTCTGGGCCGCAGTAGCTGCTTAAACGTCCTGACACAGCTCAGCTAATGAAAGGAAAAGACGCAAGCCATGTATGCAGCTAATAGTTATAAATTAGGGAGAAGGAACTCGAGTAAATATGCGTAACATATTGTTCCATATCTTTGAACTTGGCAGGAACTGAAAATTCTTCACTTCTTGGATTCTCCGGTAATATAGCATCTTTTGAAGATTTGAATGAGTATGACACTCACTTGGTCAGTTTTGGAGCCGCAGGGGCTTCAGATTCCACTTCTGCACACGGCTATTTTAATTAAAATAACACCGATGCAAGCCATGAAAGCAAGTGTCATCTGTGAACAAATCTTGCAACATAGTTACATAATTAACTCCCCATAAACTCAAGTGACCAAAGCTGATAATAGCGTTTCATGTTTCTGACTCTACTCAGTTTAAAATATCGTAACATCATGTGCTCATGCGTTGCAATCATAAATTTCTTTTTTCCCCCGAAAAGCAAACCGTGTTCCCTGGCGAATAGATTTCCCAAATTTAATTGATTTATTTCCAGCACCAATATTGACATGTCAGTGCAAAACTAGTCTCTATTGCGAAATCCCTTGATTGCTTTGATATTTGCTATACGGTTACAGATTTATCATTACCACATATCGAGTTTAGAATTTTAATATTTTTATAAGCATTTAGCGCAATACAGCCGAAACTGGCTTTTCGACCATAACACAACAAAATCTCTTACCACGTATTAATTATTTATCTATTCTGGCCGTTGCAAGCTTTGTTCAAAGATTTCGCCAGCATTCAAGGCATGCATTCGTATGCCTTTCATTAGAAAAGCTATTCTCGGTCGTTTCTAAGGAAACGTTATATTAGCATAGTCCCAGGAGTGAGAAACATTCCGCTCTTTTCTAAGCTATAGATACAGAAAAGAGAAGTAAGCAAATATGTCATTTTCTTTGGCCCTACCACTCATGTTGAGATGTCAGCGAAAAAACAAAAACATGTCTTACGTTCTTGTGTGAAAGAATAATTCTACAAGTATATGTTTTCAAGCATGAAGAAAAGTTTGACGGAGACGAATCCAGGGCCTTTTGGCCTTCACTTTTCATTTTGATATTTCCGGCTGTCGGAAATATCAATGAAGCTGTAAAATTATTTAGCTGAATAAAAAAACTTTTTTTTTCTTTCTGGGCCCCTAATTCTAAACTCGTGCTACTATCGACGAAAGCGCTACGTATTTAGAATGGTCTCATCGAGTAGATTACGAAATCCAATCTCTCTCTCGTGTAAGCAGCAACTAGACCCTTTCTATCTATTGTTATTTTTTTAGTGCAAAAATTCGAGTAAGTTCGAAAATTGCGGAGCCCTTTTCGAAATGAGAGCCCACCCCTGAGGTGGGGGGTGCTCATTTCGAGAATTTGGAATCGACTCGGTTAGACCTTTCCGAAATTGTATCGAGTCGGTGAATAACCGCGTTAGTTTTGGAACTATACGCCGGATTACAATTTTTGATTTCGAGCTCCTGACGTAAAGAATGAAAATTTAAAAAAAAAATGCCTCGATCGGGATCTCGCTTACTGAAATCCAGAAAGTTTTTTTTTTTTTTTTTTTTTTTTTTGAACAAATATTTTTCGTCCTAAAAATTACGTAATGTTTAATTTTAAGGAATATGCTCTCACATTTTCCATCTTACTTTTATGAACCTGTTGTGAGTGAGACTTCTGTTTTGAATAACAAATAGAAAACATAAGCCTAATCTATATATATATAAGACGCATTTGTTGTCTGTCTGTTCCCTCATAACTCAAGATCCAGACAACCAAATAACGAGAAATTTGGTACACGTGCACAAAATTACTCGAGGAAGGTTCTTAAATAGGTTTGGCGTTCCTAATTCTTTCCTAATTTTTTAAAATTTAACTTTTAAGTGATTTTCCAGTGTTATGACGTCATATCATGTCACGTTTCTCAGTAAGTGGACAATTTATACTTTACATGCAGTTTTTCAAGATTATTACGTATTTTTACTCTAGCTATGTTAATCGGTTGGAATATTTATTCAATTTTTCTATTCTTTGATATTTAATTAGGTTTATTTTTCGAATAAATCATTTTTTTAAGGATTGAAGTAAAATTTTGTTTTGTTGTTTTGGCAACATTTAGGTATTATGGCGGGATGTTTATGTGTGTGATTTTGCTTAAAAATTAGAACTTACAATTTCAGTATGTTTTCGGAAAATTTATTTCTTTAGAAGGCGAAGGTTATAAATTCGACAAACTAAAACTTCTTATTGATAATGGTATTTCAGTTCTTATTACTGTGATTAACATAAGTATAGTATTTTTCCGTTTTCGTTATCTGTTTTAGATAGTATGAAATTAATAATATTTTGCAATTTTATGTGTCTTTATTTTAACCTTTAAGGGTATACTATTGGCTTCAGTGTATAAAATTGCCTTGCAGAAAATCAAACTTGGGTAATTATACTGCCCAAGAGAAAGCAGTGTTGGTAGTAATTACATATCAAACTGGAATAGGCATCAGAGAATGAGCAAAACAGAAATGGCTTAAATACCTGTTGAGGAAGCAGGTAGTCGTAAGATAAATTATTTTTGGTACTTATGTACTATCCTAACTATCACCAACGTTCAAAATAACTTTCCAAGTTGGAACCTCGATTTCGCATGTCATATATATGCTGAATTGTGAGTCATATGCTTCGTTTCATATAATGTCGCCAATAGGTTGCGGTTATATGTACCTTATTTTTTCAAATTATGCTTTTGCATTGATAAAGTTAGTTCAGTTTTTTTTATGTCAGTTAATGTTAGTATTGTATTTCATTTTTCAATTTATTTTTATTATCGGGATATATATACTTTGGATAATTTTTTTATTTAGTACTTACGTATTATTGCACAATCGCCAACGTTCAAAACAACTCGCCACTTTGGCAATCCCAACTTTGTGTGCGTTGAATTGGCAATCATGTGCTTCATTTTGTATAATGTCACCAATAGGTTGCGATAATACATAAGTACCTCTAATTCTGTACATTACTATAACAGACTGGCCGCAACATACCAATTTGGCGTGATTTAAAAATCATGCCAAAAATGAGTATGTTGAGGAAGCAATTATTCGTAAGATAAATTATTTTTGTTGCTTATGTACTATCTAACAATCTCCAACGTTCAAAATAACTTGCCAAGTTGGCAACCCCGATTTCGCATGTCATATATTTGCTGAATTGTGAGTGATGTGCTTCATTTCAGATGTCGCCAATAGGTTGCGGTTATATGTAAGTACCATATTTTTTCAAATTATGCTTTTGTATTGATAGTTAGTTCAGTTCTTTTTATGTCATTTAATATTAGTATTGTACTTAATTTTTCAATTTATTTTTATGCTCGGGATATATATACTTCGGATAATTTTTTTATTTATTACTTACGTATTATTGCACAGTCGCCAACGTTCAAGACAACTCGCCACTTTGGCAATCCCAAATTTGTATGCGTTAAATTGGCAAACATGTGCTTCATTTTGTATAATGTCACCAATAGGTTGCGATAATACATAAGTACCTTTATAATTCTGTACATTACTATAATATAAGACTGGCCACAACACCAATTTGGTGTGATTTTAAAATCATGCCAAAAATGAGTAGCCTACCAATATGAAATTGTTATGAGTATTATCTTAGCCTGTTTTATATTTCCCTCCACTAATCCTTAATTAATTCAATATATAATTTTTGTTTTTTTATATTTTAGTACTTACATTTTTTTTGGCGATTATGTACTGCAAATATTTTTTTACACATTGCGATGTCTTTGGCAAAATTAATCAGTGGTATTTTCCTTAAATATGTTTTTTATCTGTTTTTGACAATTTTTAAAATTTTGTTTGATGTCTGTCTGAAAGGCAAATAACAAACTAAATATTTTACAGTATATATATTATGTTTCTACGAAAATTTTTATACTGATTTAATCAAAATATTGAGCTTTCTTTTATTTTTGATATCTTTTTAAGATTTAATTTTATGTTATAACTAGCTATACCTAGCTAAATGTTGCTGTGGCTCAGTCAGCTTTAAAAGATTGGTACACCATAAAATATGTCATGAAGCTTACAAAAGTAATACACAAGAATTCAAACAAATTTATATATATATATACATATGACACATTTGTTTGTCTGTCTGTTTCCTTATAACTCAAGATCCAGACAACCAAATAACGTGAAATTTGGTACACATTCACAAAATTACATGGGGAAGGTTCTTAAACAGGTTTCGTTCCATCCCAACCTCACTCTGGCCTCCTCCAGCCAAAAAGAGTGTTCCATGTGCATGTTCTGAGCCATGGGTTCATTTTAGAGAAAACTTTACTAAACAAAAGCGGTATAAAAGTAATTTGCAATACTTCTCTTTGTTATATTTACTTTACTGCAAGCAAATACTGCAGCAAATATCACATTTCTTACTACATTCCATTCCTTCATTCATAGGAATGCATTGTCATTTTTGGCTACAGTCATGCCTCTAAGAAAAAGGGGGAGAGTACAGACGCAGACACCATGCTTTTCTCATGGGCAGTTGTATGTGACCTGCTCTAGAGTGGGCAGACAGGAAATTATTTTTGTACACACTCCAAATGGAACTGCCAAAATTGTTGTCTATCACATTGCTTTAAGATAAATGTACCCTTTTTTGCATGCAAATAAACAGTTTTGTAAGCTTCTACAGAGAACCTTATTTTAAACCCGGGTACTTGCAGCTAGTTTTAAATAAAGATAAAAAATCAATATATATATATCTTTATTATATGTCATCATGTTATGGATAACTTAGATATTGAGGAAGACCAAGACGCCTGGGTAAGAGGAGCAAGAATAAATGGAGTAAATCTCGGTGCTAGTTTGATATCGGGGTAATAGCACCAAGTTGTTTATGTTCTCCAAGATGGGCGATAACATTACAATATGGTTACCTTAATATTTTTATCTTCTGTCGATGTGGTTGCCATGGGGATAACATATACTAGAAATAACTTTCATTGATTTTCTTCCGCTGTAACCCTTTTAATTTCAGACGATTTTCATACAAATATCTAATTTCGGTGAAAATTGAACCATTTTTAGAGTAATTTTTCGAGTGTTTGCGTCTTCTGTATAATTCTGTGCTATTTTCGAATATGAATATTTCTAAAATGAGTGAGTGCTAGAATATTTTTTCTTAGAAGAATAAGTGTTGTGCTTATAATTATCGCTACAAATCGTTTACTTTCATTTTCTTTTACGTTCTTTGTTCGATGCAATTCATTGAATGAACTTGCAGTGGAAGTTTCATATTGCAAGCTTTCACTACTTTGTACTAAGAATTCTTAATTAATTTTAACATACATTATGTAATTATTTTATTCATAATGTAATACAAAAATGCAATTATTACTTTTTTAATAATCATCTAAGATTCATTATTTATAATGGTTTCTTTTAACATTTATTTATAAAAATTACATATTTTCTTATTTATTTATAGTTATTATGTTATTTACCTATAACTATTTTTGTTTATTTATAACTATAGTTATTTATTTATAATTATGTAATACGAGTAATCTTATGCATTTTTATTTTTTTACAATTCGACGATTATTCTTTTTTATAATTACTATTAAATTATATTATATGATTATTATTTCTAATAACTGCTATTAAATAGTTCTATATGAATATGTTATATAATTACGATATATAAAATAATATAAGATTATTATATACTGCTTATAATACTATTATTACTACATGTTACTTTTTATTACATATTCGAGGGAAAAAACGCGTGATTTAAGAAAGAACACAATGACGTCACCATTCCTTCAATGGATTCATCAGAATTTTAAGAACATTTAAAACTAAGAAGTACAATTTGCAAAGAGAAATGTTTGCAATGATTTTCATCGACTGTTTTGTGAATAATTTTAGTCTATTTATCTAACTAAAATAACTGATTTTTTTAAAAATTAATATATTGGGTTAATATGCTGGCATGCAGTTTAAATTAAATATTTAGTCATCATTGCATTTAAATATTTTGCCAATTTAAGTAATCAGTTACTTACGGAATTCTATTTACCATCTCATGTAAATTTAAACAAACCACCACACCACACTAACGGGAGGAGTTTTGAGACTCGAAAGGCGTTACGTGCATCCGTCCGATCTGCACAGTGGGTCTTTGCAGTGGTAAGTTGTAAAATTAGCACGGAAATCTGTAGTATCGTAATACTTTTCATTCTGCGTATAACTCAAACAAGTTACAAAAGTATTGGTATACCAATGGCTTACTTTTAATTTAAATTTAAGCAAGAAGATTTGTTTGTTTAAATAATCAGAAGGGATATTAAAGATGGAATGTCCAATGAACAGTCTTCGCCAACGGAGTCGAAGTTCAAATGTCTTTAAAAAAAGAAACGAATCAATTGGTAGAGTAGGATGAGAATCGATTGCTGAAACTGGATGGCAATCTACATGAGGCAAATAAGAGAGCTGGAGAAACCAGTGGTAGAAAAAAAATGAGAATCTGAAGGAGAATAAAGTAGCTGTGAGATTAAAGAAAACTAGGAGTATCCAAGTGCCTGTAAAGATCAAAACGGGAGTCCAGTGGCAGAGAAAAATCGGAAACACTGAGAATATCGAGGAGATTGAAGAAAAGAATCCTGTGGCTGTAGAAAAAGAAATGCTTTTTATGCATGAAAATGAGGATGCAGCATACATGGACATCGAAGAACAAAATCGGGTAATGCACGCGATACAAGTGACTTGCCGAGAAAAATGACTTAATTCAGGCAAGGGCGTTACAAGAAAATGAACTGTTAATGCAACATTCACTTGTCCTTGAGAAACTCAGGGGAAATCTCAGTTATGAACCCTGATCTTGCGACTCCAAAGAATGGGAATGCTGTTAAACGTACGCAATGCTAAGTGAATTTTGATAATTGGAGATCTTGGCATGACAAAGATCTCCCTCATCAAAACTTATCAAGAATATAGCGACAACAAAGATGTAACAGCCAGTGCCCGTTTCTATCTGAAGATGTACTTGACCAAAATGCTCTTCAATGAGAACACCTATACAACGCACCTCATAGATGCTCCTCCTAATCTTCCAACACCGGATCACATCCGAACCTACTCTAATGTAGACGCGGTCGTCCTCTGTTTTGCAGAGAATAATGAGAATAAGGAGAACCTAATGGCAGTAAAAAATGATAATCAGAACTATTCAGTGGCCATAAGTAATTTAATTCGGGGGACTCGGAGACCCTAAGTAATGAGAACAAAAGGAGAATCCTGTAGCCGAAATAACAAGAATCAGGCTAACCAATTGAATCGACAAAATGAAACATTGTAAAGCATAATCTAAAGACAGATCCAAGGGATTCCAGTTCACATTAACTTTTTTAGAAGGCTGTCGCAAATATCCAAATTAAGCTGAAAAATTCTTTAGCTACATGTAAAAAAAATCTCGAAGTAATTTCAAAAAACTTCACACTAAGCCATCAAAAGAAACTGTTTTCAGGTCAGATCTAGATATTTCACATAACGTTCTTAGCACATCCAGTGATATTTTCCAAGATCAGGGTGATACACAACAGAAAAGCAAGCAAATAGGAAATTTTCCTTTGGCCTTGCCCCTCGTCATTTTATGCGATGAGAAGGGAAGAAAGCAAGCGATTTAAGAAAGAACACAATAACGTCACCACTTCAATGAATTCATCAGAATTTTGAGAACATCACAAATTAACAAGCACAATTTGTGCGAAGACAAATGTATGCAATGATTTTCATTTTGTTTCGTAGATTATTTTGTGAATAATTCTTGTCTATTTATATGGCTTAAAATCATTGATTTTTTTTAAAAAAGTAAATAAATTAGGCTGATACGCGTGCATGTAGTTTAAATTAGATATTCAGTCTTCATTATATTTAATTATTTTGCCATTTTAAATCAAAAGTTTAACACGGAATTCTATTTACCATGTCATCATGTAAACTATAACAAACCACCACACAACCAAAAATGGGAGAACATTGGGGCCTCGAGAAATGTTAAGTGTATCGACCCGATGTGCACAATGGGTCTTCGCAGTTGTAAAATTAGCATGGAAATCTGTAGTGTTGTAATAATTTTTGTCTGCGTATAACGCCCCCAAAATACAAATGTTTCGGGATAAGAGAGCTTACTGCTAATTAAATTAAAATAGGAAGATTTGTTTGTTAAACTTATAAGTAGGGACATTGAAGACAGTGTCGAGAAAAATGATTACAGTCTTCGCAAACGAAGTCAAAGATCAAATGGCTTTAAAAAAAGAACAGTCAAAGTTCAATGGCAGAATTTTACGTAAAGAGCACTTAAAATATCCATGTTCATTTTTTTTTTATTTGGGACGGAAATAAATCGTTACTGTTTGGAAATTGAAGCCTTCACATTCGCAGAAGACATATATTTCGATTGTAATGATTTGCTGCAATTATCTTTTAATAAAGAGGGGATGTACATACATTGCTATGTGAGAGGGTATATGGATTTATTACAGAAAATGGAAAAAAATTCTCCCTCACAGTTAAATATCGATAATGGAGCTGAACAAGCACAAGACACCTGACTATTATTGTGTTAAATATTTCCGCTTTTATCAATTTATGTTTCAGTTAGAGCTGAACAGTTTTTAGGTGTCTACACGTGCTTGATTGCTAATATTTAATTTTGTATGCACTAACTTTAATCGTAGTGGTTTACTTTTCAGAGTATTTACCTTGATAATTTCAACTTATAGAGATGCCGGAACAAAAGAAAGAACGGCAGAATTTAATGTACAGAGTATCTGGACTCTCAGTGTTCATCATTTCTCTTTTGATTTTGGACGGCAAATTAGTCATTACTGTATGGAACTTAAAGCTTTATAATACGAAGCAGACTCGTAGTTTGATTTGAATGATTTGCTGCATTGAGCTGGTAGAGACGCCAGGATCTACATACATTGCTATGTGAGATGATATGTTTTTACATTTGTTAGGCATCTACGTGCTTGATTGCACATAGCTTGATCCAACCAATCCGTTTAGAAGTTTGATCTTGAACGACAACTCATTGAAGAATTTTAGTTAATATAAAAGGGAGCTTCTCATGGCACTCGTGATAAGACTTCTTTAGCAATGGCCTATCAATATTGGTGCTGCCAGAAATCAATTAAATTTGGAACAACTATCAGTCATTAAAAACTGTTTCTTTCTGAGGGAAACAACGAATATATTTTCAATTACATTGCATTATCAAATTATGTTAAGAAGGTTTAAATTTATCAGAGCAAGAAACTTGAAACGGCTCAGGCCAGCTTTGGTCGCCTGAGATTCTATGGAATAATGTAACTATGTTCAATCGCGTTTTCATCATTTACCTTTTGAAAAAGGACTGCCATTAGAAATCGGAGCAAAAAAAACCTCCGAAATATTTTTTTAGTTCTCGGTGTTTATTACTCTCTGGTCGTCCAGACCACAGACCTATATTACAAAATGAACTTCGTTCAAATTTTGTTTTTTCTAGTGAAAAAACGTCCGTTTTATTACTAACATATTATGGTTTACATTTTGTATTGCGTTAGTTAAGTTTCCTTTTCTCAGCTTTCTATAATATTTTGATTATGTTGCTTTATTCGTGATCGATTAACACCGTTGGTTTTCTGACCAGCATGTTTGCTGTATGCGGCGTCCCATAAGGAGAAAAATGGTGTTCTGGGGATCCTTTGCCCACGCTTCTCCCGTATGGAGGGGATTGGTGGCCTAGGGATACCTCTGCATTCCCTTTGGGCCACGCTTCACTGTAGACGGGTGGCAGGAGTGAGCCCGCTCCTGTCAATCAGCTGGTGGTACCTCTCTTCAGTGTCCCCGAAGAGACTGCTGTAGGGTAAGTGTTGCAGATAACGGGTGGCGGGTTTACCTGTTGGATCCTCTCCCTGATACTGTAGCATTATATTCTCGGTCGCATTCAAAATGACGAATGACGAAATTTTTCCGCCGCTATCATTGAAAAAACCGCCTGATCCAACCGAGTCCAGCATGGACACGGAGCACCCCCGCCACCGATCAAGAGAAATGCGAAAGCATGAAGCGTCTCGGAGACGAAATTCAATTAATTTACGATAGACTGTCCTTCCTGGACCTCACCCTCGCCAGAATGAGGATTGGAAAATCCAGAAAAACGCAAGATGACTTCGATCGCATAACCCTGGAGATCGAAGGCCAAAAGAAAACCTTGGAGCACCAGACAGGTCTGTTGCTTTCGATTGGTTCTTGCCCTCTACCTGATTGCCTTTATCATCGTAATTTTAACGCAACTCAAATTGTTAAGAAAAATGAAGAAGAGGCTCTAAAGCTTCAACTCCTTCTTGCAAATAACATCTCCAATGTAAATACAAATTTAAATCCTAAAACCGATGAGCTAAAAACTAAAAAATCAACTCGAAATGAAGGCTTTACTTCGCCAACTAAAGTGGCGAAGAAACAAAAAATTCTGGAAAATAACTCTGTTGGTGTGGATGCTGTAAACGTCCAAAATAAGTTTAAAGCTTTAGCTGGAAGCAGCGCGATGCCGGACTCGGTAAACGCAGCGGTGCCAGTTGCCCCCCCAAAGCCCCCCAAGATCCCCTTTATCCATCTTAAGTTTACTAACAACTACAACCTGGTTATGCAGGAGATCACCAGAAAGTGGCCTAAACCCAGGTCAAAACTATCAGGGGAATACCTGAAGATTCTTGCCTCCACCGCGGACGAGCACCGCGAGATAACTGCCTTCCTTAAAGAAAAGGGAGAGGAGTTTCATGCGATCGACCCTATTGAGGTCCGCCCCCAGAAGGTAGTCATCAAAGGACTACCTATTTCCACCGATATCAACGCTATACCCGACGACCTCACTGAGCGGGGCTTTAATGTTATTAAAGTCGCCCAGCTCACGAGATCGAAATCTAAATTCAAACTCCCAATCTTTATGGTGGAGTTAAAGAAGCTCCCGGGCTCCCCTGATATTTTTCAGCTGGAGACATGCTGCTTTCTGTCAGTAAAAATCGACTCCTTTAACCAAAGACCTGGTGCGACACAGTGTTACAACTGTAACCTGTTCCACCACTCTTCGAGCAACTGCAACATTAAAACCCGTAGCTTAAAATGTGGTGAACCACATAGGACAGGCGACTGCCCAATAAAAACTAAAATAGAAAACCCCACGTGCATTAATTGCCAGCAAAAAGGACACCTGGCAAACTCGCACCGCTGTCCGAAGTTTCCCAAACCCAAGCCAAAAAAGGGAGAAGCCTCCCAAAATAGAAATGGTAAAAAAGATAATACTAATAGTAATATTTTTAGCGCTTCTTCTGCCATAGTGCAAAAAGAAGTCTCTTTTGCAAATATCGTAAAAAACGACAAGCAGATGGCGCCACCCCTCGACAAGTCCGAGCCGGCCCAATCGAAACCTGAAGCAACCCCCAACCCCCTAAAGAAAATAGAAACAACAACCGCAATAGCCCAAAGACCATCGAGTCCGAAAACTTCGGTTTTATGGGCGCGATTCTAGAGCTGAAAAAATTCTTTACTGACTACCCATCTCTCTTAGAGTTGGGTAAGCAGTTGAGAAAGGCTCAAGGTAACGAGAGGGTAGATGTTTTCTACCGCCACCTCATCAGCCTTAATTAATGGACCCAAGTTGCTTCGGGTTTAGATTAGCATCCTGGAATGCGAACGGAATAAAGTCACGCATTGTCGAGGTGCGTGACTTCATAGATAAGCACCATCCCGATGTTTTTCTAATTCAAGAATCCCACCTGGGACCGGGCGATAGCATTCATTTTCCAAATTACACGGTCTACCGTACCGATAGACCGCACACCATTAACACCAGACCGCGAGGCGGCACGGTAATCTTACTCAAGTCTTCCCTCCCCCATCATCACACACCGACACCGCCGATGGGTACGGTGGAAGCGACCTCGGTCACTCTCACCCCGCCCGGAGGCGACCCACTAGTCATCACTTCACTGTATATATCACCCAGCGTGAGTTATCAGCACATTCACACTGACGTGGAAGCACTTTTCAGCCTTGGCGGCGCTTCCATCATCTGCGGAGATTTCAACGCCCACCATACTTCCTGGGGTTGTCGGAGAAACGACAACCGAGGCAACATTATCAAAAATCTAATTGACAGCACAGATACGCAAATTGTTGCCCCAACCACACCTACACGCTTTGGCCACAACTCCGCATCCATCATAGACTTTGCTCTGACGAGAAATATCCACTGGCTCAGCCAAGTGGAATCGATCGCAGAGTTAAGTTCAGATCACAACCCATTAATCATCTCTTTCGACACAAACAGACGTTTCGCCTTTCCGAGGCGAATCGTGACTACAGACTGGGCGGCCTTTCGAGAACTCCTAAGCCCCGCCCACTACACCTTTCACCCAATCACTGCGCGCACGGGGGAAGACGTCGAAACACAAGTTGCCGACCTCACCGACGCGATCATAAACACACACGCACTCTCTTCCAAGCCGATTCGGGGTTGGAACTCCTACTACGTTTCGGATGAAATCCGACAGCTCATGATCGAGCGGAACAGAGCCAGGAAAACCTGGCAGTTCACGCGAGATCCGAGCGACAAGAGTGTTGAACAACATTCAGAACAGAATACACAGGAAGGTCAAAGCCTTTCAAAACAAGATCTGGGAGGACGAACTTCGAGCTCTCGACCCCAACGACGGATCCCTCTGGGAAATGTCGAAGGAATTGAGAAAGAAGTCGTCCCCAGTATACGCCCTTAATGGCCAGGGCGGGATCGCACACACGGACTCTGACAAAGCCGAGGTGATTGCATGCTCCTTGGAAAAACAATTCCAAGAAAATAATATTACTCACACTTCTGATTACTTGATTAACAGGGTCGTCGAAAATTATTTCTTGAACGAGAATAATTTCGATGCCCCCCTCTCCCCCCTCCCATGCCCTCGGAGGTTCTTAATTATATTAAGAAAGCGCAAATTAGGCGCGCCCCAGGCAGGGAAGGGATAACTAACAAGATTCTCCGAAATCTCACCCTTCCGGTGATTTTTCAAATTACTAATATTATCTCTAATATTTTCATCACCGGACATTTTCAGATTCCTGGAAACATGCTTCGGTGATTCAATACTAAAACCTAGAAAGCCCCGTAGCGCTGCTGACAGCTATAGGCCGATCAGTTTGCTACCTGTGCTTTCCAAGCTAGCAGAGAGACTAATTCTCTCTAGACTAAATGATTTCCTCGCAACTAACAAAATACTAATCTCTCAACAACACGGATTCAGGCCTCAGCTATCCACATCGCACCAGTTGCTCCGGGTAGTTGAATATGCCAAGTCTAGATTCAAAGAGAAAAAATGCACCGGGGCCGTTTTTCTGGACATCCAGAAGGCCTTCGATCGTGTATGGCATACGGGCTTACTCTATAAGCTCATTAAAATTAACGCTCCTCCACAACTAATACTGATAATAAAATCTTTCCTGAATAACAGATCCTTCGCCGTCAGAGTCAACGACACTCACTCCTCGACAAAACAAATAAGGGCGGGGGCGCCGCAGGGCGCACTCCTCTCCCCCACCTTATTCAACATCTACATCAACGACATTCCAAAAACACGACAAACGACAGTCTGCCTTTACGCAGACGATACTGCGATCCTCACACAGAGCACGAACAAAAACTGCATTACTCACTTCCTCCACAAACACCTGGCAGAGCTAGAGGACTGGTACAAAAAATGAAAAATTTCCATTAATCCTGAAAAAACTGAAGCAGTCTTCTTCTCTCTCGGGACCAGCACTCGTAAACCACCGCCCATATACACGTCCAGAACCACCCGGTTCCATGGTCAAGATCAGTAAATTACCTAGGTGTCACGTTGGACGAGCACCTCTCTTTTAAAGATCATATAATTAAAATTAATAATAAATTCCGAGCTTTAGCCTGTCTTTATTACCCCTACTTCACTCGGAATTCTCCGTTGTCAATTAAAAATAGGTTGCTTATCTATACTTCCATACTCAGACCAGTACTCCTTTACGCTTCACCCGTCTGGGGGCATGCTACCAAATCTAATATCGACCGACTAGAATTTTCTCAAAACATCATGATTAGGAAACTAACAAGCTCCCCATGGTTTGTGAGAAACGAGGATCTTAGATTCGCGTTAAATCTCACAACCGTGCGGGAAACCATCAAGAAAATTGCAACTAAATTTTTCACTAACTTAGAACTAATCGACAATAGAACTTTAAGAAAAATTGAAATCTATACTCCTGATCCTAACTTTAACAGACCCCGTAACATCTTACGATAACATTAATTCTAACAGGGAGACTTGTCTCCCACCCTGATCTCAAACTAACTTCTCCCAACCGACTCCACCCCTCTCTCAGTAGCTGCCTCCCCATTGGTCGAGCGTAAAGTTACACAAATGATCTTAAATCCGACCGCTCTTGCGGCCATCTCACCGAAGCGGACGGCGAAAGGAAGGAAAGAAACCGGTTCGCCGGTCTCTCCCTTCCCTAGCCGCCCAGCGCATCTGATTTCTTGCCGCCGACCCCCTCTTCGGACGACGAGTCGACAGGCGCTCCCGTGATATTTTTCTCACACACACGACAGCCAAACGCAAACATCTGCTTCCAGTCCCCTTACACACCTTTGCATTATTTTCATATTAAACTTATGGCAATCACTGTTAACTTTATATTTTGTATACTTTAAATTTAAAAAAGGGCAATTTACCAATTTTTGAAAGTAACAACCTAATTCCAAAGATAGGAGATAAAGATCTCGAAATGAGATCAGGCGCTCCAGCCCCATCGATTCAACACCTTCTCGGTGTACTCCAGGTAACTCTGTCTGGTGTTTGCCAGATGACCGGCACACTGCCTCCCTTGTTAGACTCCGTGGCGGGTGGAGGCACGCCTGGACGAAGTTGTATGCGCGTATTTATGGATCCAATGCTGCTGTGCCCGGGTAATGCCCTTGTATTGCTCAACCTTAATATCGATGATACTGCTACATGTGTAAGATTTTTGTTAATTTCTCTTCCTAATAATGGCATGTCTAAAATATCACTCTTTGCCATCCATAGAGCCCTCATCGGAATAGGTGAACCGAAATCCGCAAAACGATTACGTTCTGGGGATCTGCTTATAGAAACAAAGTTTGCTGTACAAAGAAAGTCCTTTCTTCTAGTGAAATCATTTATTAATAGTCCTGTAACTATAAGCCCGCACAAAACCCTCAATTCATGCTGTGGCGCTATTTCTGAACCTGACATGTTGAGCACCCCTGAAGCGGAAATCCTTGAGGGATTCTCCAATCAGGGTGTTATTCAGGTTAGAAGAAACACAATAAAAAAAAAAATTATACAACTGTCATACCGACCAAACACTTAATTTTAACTTTCAGCCGCCACACACTACCCCAAACCATTAAAGCTGGTTATTTGAATCGTAAAATCCGTCCATACATTCCGAATCCTCTGCGCTGTTTCCAGTGCCAGAGGTTCGGACACTCCCAAACTGCCTACGGGGGCTGCGGTAGCCCAGTGGTTAAGGTATCCAACCATGGCAGGCATGTCATGAGTTCGATCCCAGTACCACCAAAGACCCGCCGTGTAGGGCAGCGATGCACGTTAAATCTGTCGAGAGCTGAAACGTCCTCCCGTTGGTGTGGTGTGGTAGTTAGGAGAGGGGGGTGCCAACTCAGGTGTCGTCCACGTCACTTGACCATGGTTCAAAATTACGTGTTCCGTCGCCAACAGCCCTCGAGTAGCTGCACAGTGCGACGTTAATATTAACTCACTCACCCAAAAACTGCCTACAGAGGACAATTGACGTGCTCTAGATGTGCATCTGTTGGACATGCATCCTCAGATTGCAGTCTGGAGCTGAAATGCGTCAATTGCTCACAGCCACACTCCGCCGATTCTAAACTTTGTCCAAAATGGAAAACAGAAAAAGAGATCCAAACAGTTAAAACAAACATCATATTTAGAAGCCCGAAAATTAATAGGCCCACAACTGTCTCAAACTTATGCTCAGGCTGCCAATCCATAACTGTAAATAATTACTCACAAACAGATGAAAATATTACAAAAGTAAAATATCCACACCTATTAAATTACTCCAACCACTTTCATCCCTTCTTAAACCAAATACATCCATATCCACTCCTCCTGTTTCCACATCATCCTCGTCACTCAAGCACAACTACTTCCTTCCATATCTGCAATAATACCAACCATACAAAGAGTCTTTGTTACTGATACCCATTTCTACTATTATTTCCCCTAGCAATAACCTGAATACTTCTACTTCATCGTTATCAACTGCAATACCCCCAGTTCTTACAACTTCTAATAAATTTGCTGCCCTGTCAACTGAAGTTCAACCCATCCCCGTTTCCTTATCAAGAGTCTACAGCTCCTACATCCAATAATGAACATTTTAACGCATCTCAAATTCCAAAGCGATTAAAACAAAACTCAAAAAATAGAAAAATGCATGTAAAAGAACAAAAGGCCGAAATTGAAATTAAACTGACACTTCAAACACCCAAGAAAAGCTATGTTCATCATACTTCAGAAGACGAGGACATGATTGTGTACAATATTGAAGAGGATGAAAATTTTAAGGAATTTATAAACGACGGATATACTCGCATTTCATAACACCAACCAAGTATCTAAAGAAATGACAGGGATTACTACGTTTCACAATGTCTAAAATTAGAAAGACTTTTTTTATTAATACATATCGAGCTTGGTGGAGGAATTCTTCCACCAGTCTTTGTTTTTAAATTTTTTCAGATTGACTTTTATGTACAATTTTCGATTTTACCTTCTTTTTAATTAAAATTTAATTAAATTTCTCAGTATTTTCCTACTTTTAATATTTTAAATGTATTTTAAAAACAAATGTCTCTTTTTTAACGAGTGTTTGGCGCAGTTTGGCCAAAATTGACTCTGGTGCCATTAAAGCTCAAACTCACTCACTCAAACTCGCAAGGGGATGAATATTCCAAAGATAAATATCGTGCGGATTATAGGAACACTTTTCCTCCTATGACAAAACTGGACTTTCATAGTGGTGTGCTTCAACCTTAATGTACTAATTTTAAAATTAAGTGTTGTATAGTTTTCCGACAGCACAAACAGGTATGTTTGTAATAATCCTTAGACATATTGCAGCTGTTTCTCGAATTCCAGAATCTAAAACCAACACGTAAATCATATCTACATCTTTTATCAGATTCAAAGTGGAAAAAAATAGTAAAAAAAAAATCTCCCTACTCCTATTTGTCCCATTAAATTACTCAATTCACTGAAGTGATCCGACCTATCAATTTTTAACTCTGGTATTGTGTGATGGCTCATTGGAGAATTTTAAGTTTTTAATATAAAAAAAGAATTTCCCATCCAACTATCGTGAAGTTCGATGGTACCATTAATCGAATAAAGACCTCAAACCAGATAAAGCAATCGCTAGATTTCCCGATAGAGACCCGTTTTGCACTGGCCTATCCGTATTGGTGCTCCCAGAAAGAGGTTAAATCTGGAAAGGCTATCCGCCGTTCAAAACATTTCTTTCTCAGGAAAACAACGAATATATTTACGATTACATTGCATTATCAAATGATAAAATGGTTTAAATTATCAGAGCAAGAAACTTGAGAAAATCCCCTACTTCTGCTTCTCCAATTACATTACTCAATTCACTGAAGTCTTGTATAACGGATCATTAAGTTTTTAATATAAAAGTGAATTTCCCATTTCACTATCGTGAAGTTCGATGGTGCCTTTAACCAACTAAAGACAGCAAAGCAACCACAGGATTTCACGATAGACTCGATTTGCACTAGCCTATCAGTATTGCTGCTGGCAAGAAATCAGTTAAATTTGGAAAGGCTATCCGTCGTTGGATAACATTCCCTTTTAGGGGAAAGTACGAAATAAATTTATGAATGCATAGCATAGAAACATGTGGAGATGGTTTCAATTTATCACATCCAGAAACTTGAAATGCTCATACCAGCTTTGGTTGCTTGAGTCCTTATGGCATTATGTAGCTATTTTAAATCGCACTTTTGATCACTTACTACTTTGAAAAAAAAAACTATTAGAAGCCTAGGCAGACAAATCGTAACTTTCCTCCGAGTCGTCATTGTTTATCACTCAATATTTTTAATTGTTTTAGTCGTGCATACAACTTGAAATCTTGAGAGGACGAATATTCAAAATATAATTTTCTTCAGATTACGAAACAACTTTTGCTCCTATGAAATGGATGACTTTTATAGTGGTGTTCTTCAAGCTTAAGGGAATCGTTTTAAAATTAAGTGTTGTATAGTTGTTTTACTACTACATGAACAAGTATGCTTGTACTAACCCTTAAACATATGACAGCATTTAAACTTGCTAGTTATTTTTTCGGTGCTCCCAAATTCTGGTTTCCTGAAAGCTATCGTGTAAGTCCTAAATGGGACAAACAGTCAACTCATCAAACAATCAACTTCAAAGCTATTTGAATGCAGTATACATTATTTTAAATTTATAGTAAAGTGCAAATCATTAAATCATAATGTTTCATTATTTCAGAAATTAAATTATGCATGTATGGTGTTTATATTTAACATAATTGGGTTTATCTGGCCAATAAATTCTTACGATTAAGTTCATTAAAATTCACTTAAGCAAAGCGCCGATGACCACAGGGATATCACTAATTACCTAAAAGCTAAGAACCTAGAACACTATGTAATAGATCCCCCTCTACCAGACCACTTAAACTGGTCATAAAAGGTCTCCCTGACAATATCGATCCTGAGGATATTAAAAATGACCTCATATCCAAGGGTATTAAAATCATTAAAATAGCTCAACTTAAAAGATTCGTAACTAAAACTCCCCTACCTATCTACATGATAGAGATAGAGCGCGATGAAAATGTCAATGACATTTTTCAAGTGCACAGCTGTCTCTACATGCAGATCAAGCTAGATTCCTTTAAAAAGGGAAATCGTATTACCCAATGTTATAATTGTAACTACTTTCATCACGCTAGCCAAAACTGCAATATGAAAACTCGTTGTCTGAAATGTGGTGAAAACCACAGGACAGGCGCGTGTGAAATCAAAGAAAAATCAAAAATCCCCTTTGCATAAATTGTAATGCTAGAGGCCACATGGCCTCCTCTACTGAATGCCCTCAATTTCCCAAGCCCAAAAAAGGTAAAGGAAAATAAATCCCCTACTGAAAACCTTTAGCGTAATATCCCAAGCAACCCGGTTATCCCCGGAATCAGCTACGCGCAAATCCTTAACCCCAATTCGAAACAACAGATGGCAGCACCCGGGAGTACCTCCTCGGTGTCAAACAAACCTGAAAATAATAAAAATGAGCAAATTAATTTAGAGGCACTTAATGCCACTCAATCAGAAACTGGCGAGTTTGGCTTTCTTCAAGCCATACTCGAAATTCTAAAGATTTTCTCTCTTTCGCTCACTTCTAAGTGAGATGAAAAAATCATTTAATTGTAGAAATCCAGCAGACAAACTCAACTGTCTGCTAAAAGGAGTTTGCTCCTCCCTAAACACTCTAACTGTTAATAATGTCTAGTTCCTTTTTCGGGCTCTCCATTTTTTCCTGGTTGATTGATTGATTGAATATTAACGTCGCACTGTTCAGCTACACGAGGGCTTTTGGCGACGGACCACGTAATTTTGAACCATGGTCAAGTGACGTGGACGACACCCGAGCTGGCACCTCCTCCTAACTACCACACCACACCAACGGGAGGACGTTTCAGCTCTCGACAGATTTAACGTGCATCGCTGCCCTACACGGCGGGTCTTTAGTGGTACAGGGTTCGACCACGATCCGATACCTATACCACTCGGCTACCGCGGCCACCCATTTTTTCCTGGAACGCTGACGGAGTGAGATCGCGTATTGTTGAGATGCGCGATTTCATTGATAAGCACGCCCCCGATATATTATTAATCCAAGAAACACATCTGAGACCAGAGCATTCGTTTAAAATTCCAAATTATTCTTGCTATAGGAATGACAGGACCCACCCAGCCCCTGGCAGGGGTGGATCCTAATTAAAAATTGTATTTCGCACCACCATGTCCCCACCCCGCCCCAGTTCACTGGTGACTCTTATCATGCTCACCCCCATCGATCATGAGCCAATCCTTATCGGATCAACCTACATCCCACCGGTAAATGATTATTTTAAAAACTTAAATGCTGCCCTCAACCCCATTTTTAATTACAACAACATGACCATTTTAGTAGGAGACTTTAATGCTAAACATACCTCGTGCGGTTGCCCCGTTAGCGACACCAGAGGTAATAGATTACATCGCTATATAACGAATAATAATATTGACGTACTAGCACCCCCTACCCCTACTAGGTTCGGTACTGCTTCAGCCACAATTATTGATTATGCCCTTATTAAAGACTTGAACTGGTTCTGTAACATCGACTCAATCGCAGAACTGAGTTCGGACCCTATTAAACTTTATTTCCCCAGAACCTCAACTCAATACTACTTGGAGTGTCTTCACGAAAATACTGAAAACTGCTACTTACCGCAAGCCCGGAAATTGAGTCCCAAGTCAGGGAACTCACTAGTGAGATTCTCACTGCCCATGCTAGTGCTTCAAGGCCAATGACCCATTCGGAGCCGCCATGTGTACAGGGTGACCTCAAACACCTCTTCAAAGAGAGAAATCGAGCCAGAAAGCTCTGGCAATTCACAAAATTCCCTCAACACAAAACAGATTTAAACAGAATTCAAAATAAAATTAAAAGAATAGTCGGACAATACAGACAACAGGTATGGGAGGAACACCTCACTTCCCTCGAAGCCGAAGACGGCTCCCCTTTGGGGAACCGCTAGAGTTCTTAGGAAGAAGGCCTCCTCGATCTCCGCCCTTAATGGCTCCAACGGCATCGCTCTCAGTGAAACAAAAAAAAATGAACTAATTACACTTTCACTTGAGAGCCAGTTAAATGATATACACAACCCACACAATGATGAAATCATTACAAACATTGTGGATGCATACGTTACTAATCATACCAATAATACTGATCCTATCCCCCCCGCTCTCCCCTCGGAAATTATTAGTTACATTAAAAAGATTAAAATTAAGAAAAGTCCGGGAAGAGACGGTATAACAAATAAAATGATTAAAAACCTACCCCTCATTACAGTCTTTAAAATTACTAACATAATGAATAACATGTTCAAACTCAGATACTTTCCGAATGCATGGAAAACTGCAGTTGTAATACCAATTCTCAAACCTGGGGAAAATCCTAAATTGGCTGATTCCCACAGGCCGATTTCTCTACTTCCAATCCTAAGCAAACTGGCAGAGAAAATTATCTCTGCCAGAGACTCAATGACTTCCTCGAGAGGGAAAACATCCTCACACCGGAGCAGCACGGGTTCCGTCCTCGTCTCTCCGCCTCTCATCAACTACTTCGCGTAGTTGAGTACATAAAAGATGGAATCGATAGAAATCAGTGTGACAACTTCGAGGGGAGTGAATTCCCATCTTCCGATTCACAATAGGTTTTATGGTTTCACCAGCTGGTCAAGGACAAGAACGACACCCATCGATTGTCCCTGGATTGTTGTGATCAACCAGCTGGGGAGTGACCAGTGCACGTGGCCATGGGGCCATTGTTTATTGTCTGAACTCAGGGAGTGGAGGCGGCAGACGGGTCGCCATAATGGACTTCGGCGCCCCTTTGACAATAGGCAAAGCGTATCTCAAAATAATCATGTCATCTTTTCTAGGGTTTTGTGAATGGAATACTAGAAACAGGTGGCGTGATGGACAAGTGTGTCCAGATGTGGACAAGGAACTATGGCGCCTTGGGCCAGACAGCTCGGGTGTGTTTTGGCGTGTTATGCGCCAATAGGAAGGAGGAGGTCAAGAGAGACTTTGGTGACCTGCGAATAAGAAGGAGCGAGGGGCGTGTTGTGAACACACCCCTGGTGTTTAAAAGGGTTCTTTTTCAGGAGACGGGGGGACCAGAGAAAAAAAAAAGAGAACGAGCAAAAGAAGAAAAAAGAGCTGGAAAAAGAGGACTGATCGTTTGAGGAAGCGGAGAGGAGAATCCCAGAGTTTTTTTGCTCGGTGATGCTGACCAGGAATCCGAAACGCGAATGAGTAAAAACGCCTTGCGGACTGGACGGAGACAAGCTGTGGAGTGAGCGACCCCAAAACGGGGTCAACCATACTGGCTAGGCACGGAAATTATCAACTTCTTAATCTAACTAAAATCAATTTTCCTATTGGAGAAAAAAAAATTAAAGTATTTTTTACTCCCACAACCTTGCTGTGATGTATTTTTTCCACGCTACCATCTGACGACGTTACAGCAAGATCTAATTTGGTGGCAGCGGTGGGATAGGCATTTCTGAGAATAGATGCCTCTAACCCTTTATTG
Source organism: Trichonephila clavipes (assembly GCA_019973935.1). Taxonomy (NCBI): domain Eukaryota; kingdom Metazoa; phylum Arthropoda; class Arachnida; order Araneae; family Nephilidae; genus Trichonephila; species Trichonephila clavipes. The sequence goes on along the minus strand of BMAU01019745.1, from coordinate 931,677 downwards.
ATAAGAAAAAAATAAACGCCAGTCGTATGGAGTTATGCCCGCCTGATTCTCGCACAACTTGTGAAAGAAATGTGTTTAATCGAATTACATGCAACAAGAAGTGACCGGAGTGCCTTGCTCGTGCCCGTGTGTTAAGTAAGCGTGCCCACCTGAAAGGTTTCCTGTATTTTCCTGCTTGTGAAGAGTGCCCGCGAAGTGCCTGCCTTCCGTTTTTTTCCCCCGGAGAAGGATGAGGAAGATGTTTCCAGTGTTTCCACCTGCAATGTTAAGGTCAGTCTTTTTCTTTGAGTATCGTATCGGGGCAGCAATACATTTGTAACGAACCGCTGCCTGCACCTGGCAACAGGTCGAACGAGAGACGATATAAATTGAAGGATCTGGCAAGGACAGAGGAGAAAAAGGTCGGAACGGGGGAGAGAAAAAGCGGGTGGCGAAGAAACCCGGGGTCGAGAAAAGTAGACACGGCTGGACGATGTATCTTAATCTTGTAACATCTCAATATATTCTTTATTTTAAGAAATGTCCCATAGAAGGTGTGGAATAAACACAGTGGGACAAAACCCTGTCTGCAATTATTTTCAATTCACAATGCGAACACGATCAGAAAAGAACCCACAAGTTTACACTGGTGTCAGAAGTGCGATGCAATGGAGCAAAAGTTAAATGGAACAAAATATTTCAAATTGATCCGTGTTCGTACTACAAATTGTGAACAAGGTTCTAGTGGACATTCAGTTTGAAAGAAAATTTTTAAGAAGGAAATGGAATCCTGCGGTGTATTTTCAAGTTGATGACCACGTGGATCCCGGGAATTCTCTTGCAGCAGTTTCAAGTGAAAAATCATGATCTTCATACAGAAATTTGCTATCACCTGCCGAGTTGGGCTATGGAATAAACAGATGCCGTATTTTTCTTCAGTTTCTGATGAATGGAGTCGTGATCTGAAAAGTGTTCAAGTACAGAAACAGCGATCATGTCGAGGTAAGTGGCTATTGTTCCCCTAAGTTAAAATATTGTGTGAATATTTAAAAGAGTAATGGGATGCAGTCATATTTAATTTTTTTAAAAAATAAAATAGAAAAAGCAGATATATCTGAAAAAAGAAAATTTCATTGGTTTATTGCAATATTCTATGTTGTTGGATTATTGTGTAGATGAAATAAGAAAATTGTGTACTTATTTTACCTGGAAATGATAGGGTATCATTTTAAATGTTGTAAAATATGGTATTTAGAGTTCTAGTGTTAAACAATAATTTCTTTTTTATCATCATTCTTTACTGTTTTGAAGTTGTCTCAAAAATTAAAATCTGGGTATAGAAAGTGTTTTGCATAACAATTCAGTTTGCAGAATTTTAAAAAAAAAGAATTAGATTAATTTATCTTGAAATAATGGTTGCGAAAAATGTATGTTTGAGTGGGTGAAAAATATCCAAAAAAAAAATGTGTATATGTATTTCAAGTAGACGGACTTCCTGTTAAAAAGTTGGAAATAAGAGATTTTGTAGGTTATTTATGACTCAGAATATGGCATGTTTTTTTTTTTTTAATATTATATGATAGTTTTTCATTTTAAGCAAAAGTGTTGCAATTTTCTCAGTTAGTTGATAGTTTAATGCAATCTGAGGTTATTTCCTTTGCTCGTAATTTAGGATGTATATGTATATTGGTTTTTTGTTTCCTGCATAAGATTCTTCTTTTAATTAAAAAAAAAAGAAACTAAGAGTAGATTTATGATTTGAGAAATGATTCTATGGTAATGTAGCTAAAGTATGTTGTTAATTGTGTTTTTTTTATTTTGAAAAAGGTTCTGCATTCTGATTAGTAACAAATAACTGTCTCATATAAGTTTTATTGTAAACATATTTCGTATTGTGTTTCTGGAATTTGAGTACTCTTAGAAAAAAGGAGTAGAATTTTTTTTGCTTGTTAAATATATAGTACTAGGTCATTTAAGTGTTTGTAGTTATATATAAAAATTTGTCAAAAGGTAATTTGGCATTAGGTTTAGCTTGATTAAAAATGGCATTTCTCATTAGAAGTAAGAAAATTGACTTAATTCAATTAGCGCGGGACTTAGATGAGTCACCTGATCCGTCTATGTCTAAAATTGTTTTAAGGAATTTAATAATCTCTAGTAAATATTACAAGGAGGAAGAGGCAAAAGAGTTATTGGAAGTTATTACAGCCGAAAGATTAGAGGCAGAACAGCAGCAAAAACTAAAACGACAAGAACAATTATCAATTGAAAAATTACGCTTGGAAAAATAGAATTATCTAGGAACGCTAATCAGAGTGCTACTCAAAATAATGGTCAAACCTCACGTGTAAAATCTTTAGATGAAATAGTTAAAATGGTTAGGCTGTTAACTGTAAAGGTACCCAATAAATCAGACGGGTGGGACTATTTCTTTTCTAGTCTTGAAAAGGCTTTCGCTAATGAAATGGTTAGCGACGAGTTAAAACCGAAGGTTTTGTTATGCATGTTAGGAGACAAAGTGTCAAACTTATTAGTTAACCTAGGCGAAGAAGAATTAAAAGATTACGAATCTTTAAAACAGGTGGTGCTCAAGGAGTATGAACCCTCACCAAAAATATGTTTAGAAAATTTTAGAAAGGCCAAACGTAACTCTGACGAAACTTTCTCTCAGTTCGCGTCTCGTTTAACATCGATGTGGTTATACTACGGTAAGTTAAGAGGTGCGAGAATGATTTTGAGTCAGTTAATCAACTGATCGTAGCAGATAAAATGTTTGAAATGTTGGATTCTGAGATGGCGACCCATATTTGTGTGCTCCAAGGGGAAGAATGGTACAAACCCAGGGACTTGGGCAAACAATGTGATATATTTTATGCTTCCAAAGGGAAATCCTACGATGAACCTGAGAGAGCTAAATGGAATGATAGAGAAAAGAGAAGTTTTAATGGTAGTTGGGGTAAACAGCCATTTGGGGAGAAAGTCAGATAATTTTTCTTCTAGGAAAAACTTTGATAAAGGTCAAGTAACTGAAATTAAAAAATTCGCTTGTTTCACCTGCGGATCAGATAACATTTTGAGCGGGATTGTCCGAAAAACAAAGGGGGTAGATAATAAGACTTAATGAGAATAAGGTGTCAACAGAAGGGGCAGAATTGGTAGATGGGACGGTAGCTGCTAGAGTTCATTTGCTAGGTAAAGTCATTCCTATGAGGGCTATTGAAGACAAATTAAGTAAATTAATGAAAACATCTATCAGTGTAGATGGGAAGTTAGTCCATGCATTATTGGATTCTGGTACGGAAATTACTGTTATCAAGAAAGACTTAGTTCCTGGAATATCGGTTGAAGGAGCTTCCACGATTTATTTGAAAGGTATTTTCGGTCCAGCGGTTAAATGTCCTTTAGTATATGTTCCAATTGGTCTTGCTACCGGTGGCCAGGTTAATGTGGTGCACCAGCAAGTGTTATGTGCTTTGGCAGAAGTTTTGGTAGAAGACGTGTTGCTTCCACCAGAGGTTTTGGATATGTTGGGAGGAGCCCAGAGTGAAGAGAATTCACTGGCTCAAAGCTCTCGGGACCTGAGGGTTGACTCAGGAAATGTAGATGAAACCGAGGTTTCATAGGGTATTCTGCCAGAGAAAGCACAGGAGCACATTGAGGATTCTCAAAGGAATATTACTTCATGTCGGAATGAAGTGGGAACATTGGGTACTAAAGATGAGGAGGTGACCGCTGAGATGGATAAAGGAATCATGGTGGCTGATAGTTTTCGTTCCGAACAGGAGTGTTGTGCCGAGTTAGCATTGGTTTGGAAGCAGGCTAAGGAAGGCAAAGGAAACTACTATGAAGTAGATGGATATCTATTTCATAGAGATAAAATACTTGGGGAGAGTATTGGGCAACTGGTAATTCCGAAGTGCAGAAGAACTGAGGTGTTGAGACTAGCGCATACTTCAGTGTTCAGTAGTCACATGGGGCCCAAGAAGACGATTGAAAGAATCAAGTATTCTTTCTTTTGGGAGGGTCTGAGGGCCGATGTGAAGAAATTTTGTGAATCATGTAAAGAGTGTCAGCTCACTCGATCGGTTAGGATTAAAGACCGATCACCCATTACACCTGTGGCAAGGTCTGAATATGGATCTGATAGGTCCAATTGATCCGCCAAGTTCAAAGGGACATACATATATTTTATGTCTGGTTGATCAGCACACTAGGTGGGGCGAGGCTAGGCCGGTGACTAGTCTCAGTGCGAAGGTAACCCGTGAAGCTTTGTTAAAGATATTTTCGAGAACCGAGATTTATCTTTTGTCGAAAAGGGAAGGTTTTGTAGAAAAGAATAGCGCAGCATCGTGGGTCACGGTACTGGATTTGTGGAAGTGGTATTTTTGTCGTTTTCTCACGAAGAAGTATGCCGTGCGTTATGTTGTTTGGAATTTACTTGACTAAAAAAGTGAGGTTTAAGATTGAATACACTTCTTATGGATGTAATTTAACGGCTCAGGTTTTAAGAATGTTAGAGCAGTTTGTTGTATCTCGAATAGTCGATATAGACATTCTGATGCAAATTTGGAAAAATCGTGTAAAGCAAATTAACGTTGTATTAGAATGGGTGAGATGGGTTGGGTCAGAAATCATACCGGCCGAAGACAAATTAGAGCCGTAGGAAAGTTTTTACTGTGTACATAATATGGATTTAGTGAACTCATTGAGCATTTATTCATGAGTTAATGAAATAAACATTGTCTAGATTAAGATAAAAACTGTAATGTATATATTTAGTGTTTTTTTTGTATAATGTGTTTTCTATGTTTCTGTTTGCAATCCCATTACAGTTTAGATCTTTCTGGGAACATAGTCACTTATTTCAATTGGGTGAACTATTAATATTAATTCATATGTTTGTTTTAAGGAATTTTGACTAGAACAATCATCAAGACTTTTGACTGTTGCAATTGTGTGTTCTGTTTGTGGATTTTCTTTTTCACGGTTTGTGAATTTTCTGTTCCTGGTGTCTAAAATGGTAAAATCAGCCACAAGGGCCAAATTTTACTCTTAGGTGGGGCGTGTAAGGAACCGCTGCATGCACCTGGCAACAGGTCGAACGAGAGACGATATAAAGAGAAGGATCTGGCAAGGACAGAGGAGAAAAAGGTCGGAACGGGGGAGAGAAAAAGCGGGTGGCGAAGAAACCCGGGGTCGTGAAAAGTAGTCACGGCTGGACGATGTATCTTAATCTTGTAACATCTCAATATATTCTTTATTTTAAGAAATGTCCCATAGAAGGTGTGGAATAAACACAGTGGGACAAAACCCTGTCTGCAATTATTTTCAATTCACAATGCGAACACGATCAGAAAAGAACCCACAAGTTTACAACATTATTTCTAGTTTATGTAAAATTTTGTAAGGAAAGTAATGCTAGAGATAAAGTTAAAAGTCTAGACTGAGAGACTACAGAAATTATTAAGTTTGTTTGAAGTGTATTGATGTGCTATGTTTGTATGTGTGTTTGTTTATTGAGTTAGGTCGTAGTATACAGTAGTATATTTACTTCGTTAGCACAGTTTTGCGTAGTGTATTGTCACGTTACTCTGAGTATTTTTATTATTTTGTGAAATATAATTAAGTCTCAGTCTAGGGTACTGTTAGTTATGCTAGTTATGAGTATAATTTTGTGAAGTATAATAAAAGTCTAGATCTAGCGTACGGTTAGTTACGCCGGGTAGTTGTATAAGATTGTGTAGTACAACTAAGTATTGTGTATAGTGTAGTGTTGATTTATGTTGGATATTTGAATTGTTTTAGAGACAATTGAGATTGGATTTAGTGTTGTATTTATTAAAGCATGGTGGCGTTTCTTTTAAAGCAAACAAAAGAAGTATTGTTAGAGGTTGCGATAGATTTGGGAGTCGAAGTCCATAGTACTCTAACCAAATCAGAAATTAAGAATAGAACTTGTCAGAGCAAATACTATGACGAAGAGTCAGTTAAATGTTTGTTGGAGGGTATTTTGGAAGAAGAACGTGAAAAACAGGAAATTAAGGAATACGAAGAACGTAGACTAGCTAGGGAACGTGAGTTAGAAAGATTGAGAATTCAACTCAGAAATAAGTTAAATGAAAATAAATTGAAAGCAGGGAATAGGATTAACGATCTCGCAAATGTTTGTATTTTGTCAGAAAATCGTACCCCAGAAGTTAGTGAATCCGTTAATAAGTGTAGGCCTGTATATAACCCGGTAGTTAATAAAAGCGCGGAGAACGCCACGTCTTGTGATTTTGAAAAGGAGAATTGTGAGATGTACGAACGTTTCCCACCCATCTGAAGTAGGAAGGAAAGAATTCAACGTGAATAGGAATAGTGATTGTGACGTGGAAATGAAAGTAGGGGTATGTGAAGGAAGGGTCAAAACTGTGGCGATGGGTGCACAGCGGGTAATAAATCTGGATAATATTGTAGATGGCTCTTTTGAATTGAAAAGAGATAAGGGAGTGGCGAACCCTGAAGGATTGATTTGTGAGAATAGCTGCGAGGAAAAATATACCCTTGGGACGTTAATGGGTTGTGAAAAGCAGTTAACAGTGAATCGGGAAAGTTTTCGAAATCATACAATAGCTAAGATAGCAGGACCGTTAAAAGTGAAAGAAAACACGTGTAAAGCAGATGTGCGAAAATGCTGGGAAGACGGGTTAGCATTGCGATTGCCTCTCTCAGAACCAAGGAAGATTTATAAGGATGAGTTAGCGACGGACACAATAGGTCTAACATAGGTTCAGAATTTACTTTCGAGATAGATTTACCCGGAAAAAGAGATCGCAGTACCATTTATCAACTTAATTTAATAAAATTGTACCGTAAAAAGCCGAAATTGGCAAATTTGGTTATGGAGAATAGCTCAGAAGGAATAGATTCCGAAACTCTCTATTCGGTAAAGCTATTTATGGATTTTGGTTTTCAGGGTAATTTAAGGAAAAGTCAATTGTATTTTAAATTACCGCCTGATCGAAGTAGCTACTGAAGGATGATTAACGCTAAAAAGAAAGGTTTCTACCAGAGTCTGGGACTTTTTTTAAGGCGGAAGGATATTAATTTGGTTACGGGAAAGCCATTTAGGATCAAAACTTGTTGTTCATCCCAGATGTTAATTAATTCACTACGAGATGATACAAAGTATCTTTTAGATTTAGGTGTAAACGGGATGGGGCAGTCAAACCGTACTCTGTCCGTTGTTTGGTTAGGAAGAGTGAACTGATACCCGTACCCGCGTATCAAATGTATAAAGTATGGGAATTTGAACCAGGTGACGCGAGCCGAGATTTATTTTTTTTTAAGAAGGGAAAGTTTGGTAGAAAAGATCAACGCGGCATCGTGGGTGACTGTATTGGATTTGTGGAAGTGATATTTTCGTCGTTCTCTAATGATGAATTATCCAAAGCACACCACATGCGTTATGACAGTTGGCATGTACATTATTAAAAAATCGAGGTTTAAGTTTCTTTGTGCTTATGATGAATGTAATTGAACGACTCTGATTTTGAGGTTGTTAGAGCAGATTGAAGTACCGCGAATGGTCGATATAGACATTCTGATGGAAATTTGGAAAAACCGTGTAAAGAAAATAGATTTTGTGTTAAAATGGTTGAGTAGGGTTGGGTCGGAAGTCGGACCGACTAAAGGTAAATTAGAGCCATGGGCAAGTTTGTTCCGTGTAGATATAATGTAGATATAGTGAAAATTCATTGCATGAGCTACTGAGGCTTGTTAATTATATTCCCAATTAAAGTGTTTCCTCAATAACTAACGTAATGGAAGACAATACCATGAATTGTGAATAACCTGTTATGATGGTTGTGATAATGCTTGCTGATAGCCATAATTTAATTAAAATTTAAAAAGTCTTGGTTTAAACTTAATTTAAAAATTTGGTTTTTATGTTTTTTGCAAAGCTTGGAATTTATAAATGTTTATTTTGTTTATTTAATATCGTTGGAAACAACGTTGGAATAAGTAGATGGGAATGAGTAATACTTAGGACTGTGTACGCTCACAAATGTTTACTTCTGTAGTCCTGCGCAATTAAGTGTAGATGGTTAGTAAGAGATTGGCATTTGACGCATTTTGTTTAAAAATTATAATTTAAAGGTGAAATGTAACTTTGAGAAAAAGAATCCCAGATTCGGATTTTAAGATCAAATTGTGTGAAGTGTACATTTTTTTTTTTTTTTTTTTTGAAATTTGATTCATGTATTATGTTATTTTTTGATTGTGTTTAATACCGGGATTGCTGCCCTGATCAATCTCATTGATGGGACGATCTTTATGTGTGTGATTTCTAAGAACTGAATCAACTAGGACCAGAGCAGTCCCGTGAAATGGACCTTTTTAGGGGGAAGGAGTTGTGACATCTTCGAGGGGAGTGAATTCCCATCTTCCGATTCACAATAGGTTTTATGGTTTCACCAGCTGGTCAAGGACAAGAACGACACCCATCGATTGTCCCTGGATTGTTGTGATCAACCAGCTGGGGGGTGACCAGTGCACGTGGCCATGGGGCCATTGTTTATTGTCTGAACTCAGGGAGTGGAGGCGGCAGACGGGTCGCCATAATGGACTTCGGCGCCCCTTTGACAATAGGCAAAGCGTATCTCAAAATAATCATGTCATCTTTTCTAGGGTTTTGTGAATGGAATACTAGAAACAGGTGGCGTGATGGACAAGTGTGTCCAGATGTGGACAAGGAACTATGGCGCCTTGGGCCAGACAGCTCGGGTGTGTTTTGGCGTGTTATGCGCCAATAGGAAGGAGGAGGTCAAGAGAGACTTTGGTGACCTGCGAATAAGAAGGAGCGAGGGGCGTGTTGTGAACACACCCCTTGTGTTTAAAAGGGTTCTTTTTCAGGAGACGGGGGGACCGGAGAAAAAAAAAGAGAACGAGCAAAAGAAGAAAAAAGAGCTGGAAAAAGAGGACTGATCGTTTGAGGAAGCGGAGAGGAGAATCCCAGAGTTTTTTGCTCGGTGATGCTGACCAGGAATCCGAAACGCGAATGAGTAAAAACGCCTTGCGGACTGGACGGAGACAAGCTGTGGAGTGAGCGACCCCAAAACGGGGTCAACCATACTGGCTAGGCACGGAATTTATCAACTTCTTAATCTAACTAAAATCAATTTTCCTATTGGAGGAAAAAAAAATTAAAGTATTTTTTACTCCCACAACCTTGCTGTGATGTATTTTTTCCACGCTACCATCTGACGACGTTACATCAGTATGTAGCTGCAGTGTTCCTTGACATTCAGAAAGCTTTCGATAGAGTTTGGCACACTGGCCTTCTCTTCAAATTAATAACCTATAAAATTCCACCCCCATTAATTCTTCTATTAAAATCTTACATCAACGACAGAACTTTTACGGTAAAAATTAACAGAACTTACTCTCAAATTAAATCAGCTAAAGCCGGAATTGCTCAAGGATCTATTCTAGGCCCAGTTCTCTTTAACCTTTATGTAAATGACATTATTAATAGCACTAATACAATGATATGTATGTATGCAGATGACACAGCTATACTGAGCAGACACTACGATCCCAACACACTGACAAAAAATTTAAATGAACACCTAGCTCACCTTGAAATTTGGTTCTCCATTTGGAAAATAGCCCTGAACACTTCAAAAACTGACTTCACTTCATTTTCTCAAAAACGCCCTCCCCCTGAAATTACGCTTCAAAACCAAAGAATTCCCTGGTCTCAGCACACCAAATACCTTGGTGTTATAATTGATAAAAATCTCACGTTCAGACAACACATTACACACGTTAGAAATAAATTTAAAAATGCTTCGCGTAAACTTTATTCCCTAATTTGTAGAAAGTCTAAATTGAATAGACGTAATAAAATGCTTATCTACACTCTGATCTTAAAACCCCTTCTGACATATGCTTCCTCAATCTGGGCGCATGCAGCAAGAACCAATATCAATCTAATTGAAAGCTCCCAAAATGTAATCCTAAGATAGATACTAGATGCCCACTGATATATGAGAAATATATCAGTGGGCATTAGACAAACTATCAGAAAACTTGCAATTAACTTCTTCAGTAACATAGATGGGCATGACAACCCATCTATCCAAGCTATCCCTACCTATCCAACACTTCCCTTCATTCGTAGACCAAGAGACATCTTGGTCGATCCTGATTTTAATTAATCCTATTTATTCATTATTTGTTTCAAAATTCTTTTTCAAAATTCCTATTCCATTTTCCTCACTGCAATCCAACTCTGTTGAATCGCAGTCTCGCTCTGATTGGTTAAACGAAACGAAAATTAGATGAAACGGGTGCCAGCGAAATAAATCGCTTATACCCAAAATCGCGGAGAAAAAGGATCAAAGAAAAACAATATCTGAAAACGAGGCTGGAGGAAGAAAACGGCCGAACGAGGACGAAACTGGGTGTACGTCACGAGGGCGAGGAATGGAAGAGCGCAGGGAAGGGGGCTTAACAGCCCCAAAACGCGTTCGAGGAGCACCAAAAACGCAGTGGGAAGGAAAATGCTTTTTTTTTTGCAGCTGGGGTGAAAAATGGAAGTAGTCTGCAAGGGAAACTTACAGACGGCACAGTAGTTGTAATCGAAGCAGGAGCCAGTTTTTACACTGATCCCAGTTCTGACGTAAGGCAAATGCATATTCGGGGTCGCGGCCCCCCATATGGGGGACCCATACGTTATTGTTGGACGTAGAATTTGCTTGTAAAGAATAACTTTATTTTCCAGGGAGAGAGGAGAGCTTCTCCCAATAAGGGAGATAGCTAACGCTATTCTACCCCAGAATTTGTCTGAAAGATAGTCAATATGATTCTTGTAAGTTAGTCGACTATCGATATGTAAGCCCAAGTTACGTACGACTGGGACCCACTGAATGTTGTCATCAAAAAGTGTGAGTTAACCCCCAAGCTGAACTCACACTTTTTGATTTGAAAATTTTCCCACCAGCCTGGAAACACGCCATAATTACCCTCCTCCCAAAACGCGGAAAAGATACTAAATTCGCCACAAATTATCGTCCAATCAGCTTGCTCTCCACAATAGGCAAAATTTTTGAAAAAAATAATTCTCAAAAGACTTCAAGAACATACGGATAGCCACAACCTTATCCCAGACTTCCAACACGGGTTCAGAAGCGAAACGTCTACAAACCACCAACTCCTCCGTCTGACCAATCGGGTCATGAACGGGTTCAACAGTGGAGATACAACCGGGGGTGCCTTTGACAGGGTGTGGCACGATGGACTAATATTCAAGATGATAAAATTAAACTTCCCGTCATACATCATTCATTTGATAAACAGTTATCTGAGCGACCGGACATTTCAAGTAAATATTTTAGCCACCCTGTCGAGGATTGGAACCGTCTCTGCGGGATCGCCCCAGGGTTCAAATTTATCTCCAATGTTGTATAACATCTACACTCATGATTTCCCGACCACGCCAACGGTAGATGTTTGTCTTTTTGCGGACGACGCGGCCATCATCGCTCAAGCCTGTAACCCAGACGCTATCTACAACAGTACCTAAAAAAACTCCAATCCTGGTTAAGAAAATGGCGTATCAAAATCAACGTCGGTAAAAGTCAAGCCATCATCTTTAAAAAAGGACAATATCGCAATAGACTACGAGAACTCAAATTATTCAGAAGCAGCATCGCCTGGGTTCGACAAGTCGAATACCTGGGAGTCACTCTAGACTCTAAATTAACCTTCAATAGTCATCTGAAAAAAATAACCTGTAAGTTCAAAAGAATCCTCTGCACCCTACACCCTCTGCTAAATAGAAGTTCGATCCTATCACTCAGAAGTAAAAGACTGATCTATCTACAATACCTGCAACCAATTTTAACATACGCAGGCCAGATGTGGGGTTGTGCAGCCCAACATAACTTAAACAAGCTCCAAATCCTTCAAAACCGAACGCTCCTCAATTACCCAAGATACATCGCCAGACGTTACCTCCATAGTGACTCTAATATCGACCCGATAAACGAGAGAATCGGATCATTATCAAGAACTTTCTACGATCATGTCAGCATTCATAATAACCCACTCATAGCAATGCAATCCACCTCCACAACGGCAGGACTCTATAATCATCCTAGACGCTCGTCTTCGATCCCTAGCATCTTTTAAAATAGAACCGCCGAAAACGAAAAGAGTCAACTCTTTCATCCCTCAAAAGAAAACCAGTTGTTCCTCCCCCCTCCCCGCCTGCAACGCAGAGAGAAGTTCCATTTCGTTTCTCCCAACCTCGGAGAACGACGAAGACGTCACGCTCAGCTGATCTGTCGCTCTGGTTCCTCCTCCCCTCCACATAAGATTTGCCGCAGCGTTATGTTTTGTAGAATTTCTAGTTTTTGTATGTGTGTCTTAGCTGCATGACCCCATACTGGTGAGGCGTATACTATTATCGGTCTTAGAAGTAGTTTATTAGATCTGCCTAATTTAGATCTTCTGTTAATTAAATGGGATAACGTGTGAGCTCTTTTTTAATGAAGTTCCCACGTATGCGTGTAATGTGTTGTTTGAACGTGAGTTTATTATCTAACGTAACACCAAGATATTTGGTGTACTGAGACCAAAGGATTTGTTCATTATGTACGTAAATTCTTGGATATGTCAGTGAGTGTTTCCTAGTGAAGAAGACTGCTTCCGTTGCAACATTAAGCGCAATTTTCCATTTGGAAAACCAGTCTTCTAGATCTAGGATGTGTCTGTTGAGGGCTCTGGCAATAAGTTTGGGTTCTTTATAAATCGCCAAAATTGCTGTGTCGTCGGCAAACATGCACAAAATTGTGTTGTCGTGCTTTGGAATGTCGTTCACATATATATTAAACTAGCCGTTACCCACCCGCTTCACTGGGTATTTCACAATGTTGCATATATGTATACTGTTTACATATATATTAATTATTGATATCTAGCATTAAGAATTCGATTGTATTGAAAAATATATTTATAGCTGTTACACCCTCACCCCTTGATATAAAAAGAACATAAATTATAATATCTAATTTCTATTTATGTCTAAAATCGAAGTAGAAAATTTTTTTCGCTCACTTAACCTAATAATCAAGTGGATTTCCACCAAAGCAACTTTCAGTGGATCTCTACTCCATAAAATAAACATGCGTGCTGAATTTCAAGTCCAAATCGAACAGAGCGAAAACGGAATTTTTATCATCAATACATCTCTGACAGCATTCTTTGCGGATTTCAATTCAACAAAAGAGACATGCAAACCAAATTTTATTATTATAGTCTTAGACAAAATTCCCGTTTTTGAACTGCTATCAATACGCCCCAATAACTTTCCCCGCTTCCCCCTGGAGTTGATTTCCGTAAAATCCATTCTTAATGGAACTCTATTCAACTAAAGAAAAGTGCTCAACAAATTTCAAGTAAGTGAGTTAAATTCAAAAACAGGAATTTTTCTATAACATGCCTTAATCCCTCGCAAACTCACTCCCTTGGAGGTCCGTTTTCGCAAAAATCTTTGTAAAAGGAACTTTATTCCATGAACGGAATATACCTTCTAATTTTCAAGCAGGTGGTTCTATTAGTTGAAACGCGGAAATATTTATCTATTACGCCCCTTAATCAACCTCAGTGACCCTTGGGGATCAATTTTCCCCAAAACTGTTTTGTAGCGGATCTCTACACCATGACAGGAATTAGCTTATCAAATTTTAAGACTGTACGTCTAATAGTATAAAAATGGAAAAAATTATCTATAACGCCCCTTAAGTCCCCGCAGCGCCACTTAGGAAACGATTTACAAAAAACCCATCTTAAGACAGATCACTACTCAGTGAATGGAATCTGCTAACTCAATTTCAAGATTTTACGTCTAATAGTTTAAAAAAGGAGTTAATTGCCTATAACGCCCCTTAATTCTCCACAACGCCACTTGGGGTCGATTTTCACAAAACCCATTCTGTACTTTATGAAAGGGATCCGCTTATCAAATTTCAAGACTGTACGTTTAATAGTTTGGAAATGGAAATAATTATGTATAACGCCTCTTAAGCCCCCGCAACGCCACTTAGGAAAGGTTTTTCCAAAACCCATCATATGACAGATCTCTACTCAGTGAATGGAATCTGCTTATACTCAATTTCAAGATTTTACGTCTAATAGTTTAAAAAAGGAGTTAATTGCCTATATAACGCCCCTTAATTCTCCACAACGACACTTGGGGTCGATTTTCACAAAACCCATTTTGCAGCGGATCTGTACTCTATGAAAGGAATCCGCTTACCAAATTTCAAGACTGTACATCTAAAAGGTTAAAAATGGAAATAATTATGTATAATTATGTATAAATAATTATGTATTAAGCGCCCTCAACGCCCCTTGGAGGTCGATTTTTGTAAAAATCATTATGTAGGGAATCTCTACTTAATGAAAGAAAAATCTGTGTACCAAGTTTCACGACTGTACATCTAATAGTTTAGTAAAGGAAATTATCTCTAACGCCCCTTAAACCCTCGTAACGCCCCTTGGGGTTCGAAAGTTGCAAAATCTGTTCTTAGTTTACGTCTACACCATGAAGGGAACATACCTACCAAATTTCAAGTTTGTAGGTTTAATAGTTCCGGAGATATCGTGATTAGTCAGTCAGTCAGTGAGTGAGTGAGTCACTTTTCTCCTTTATATATATATATAGATGGAAGCGGGGAAATTAAAGTCCCCTGAGCCACTCCCGCTTCCGTGGGTCTGTGGCTGGAATAAATATCATTTATTCGTACGGACAAATTTCTGTCCGATAGATACGAGGAAATTAGTTTAATCATGGGGGGAAGGAGTTATATTTAATTAATTTGAAAATTAGTCCGTCTCTCCAAACTCGGTCAAAAGCTTTTTGTATGTCAAGGAAAACCGCACCAGTCGATTTTTGCTTCCTGAATCCAGATCTTATCGTCTCTACTACTCTTAGGAGTTGGTGTGACGTCGAAAGGTTAGGTCCGAAGCCATGTTGTTCTGGGATGATTAGATTGAGTCCACGTGGTGGTACATTCTTAATAATATTATTTTCTCGGAAACTTTGCCGAGAACTGCGATTGGACGAAAGCTATCTGCCTTCGTCGGGTCTTTCCCAGGCTTTAGGATGGGTATGACTGCTGCGGTTTTCCATTTCAGGGGGAAATAGCCGAGCTTGATTATGTTAGTAATGATATTGGTTAATTCAAAGATTGGAATTTGTGGGAGGTGTTTCAGCATGCGATTCGAAATGCGGTCTATTCCCGCTGCTTTCTTTACGTTAGTATTATCGATATATTCGATAATTACACTTGGTAGGGGGAGGGGTGTTAGTTGAAGTTATTTTCATTTTCTAGGTAGTTGCGAACGACATGTGTATTGTCCTGTCTGTGTCTGTTCGAGCATGCGCAGTGGGCGCCGCGCGGCGGTGAATAAGTGTATTAAGCGAAACGCGAATTAAGAGTTTTCAGAGTGTGTGTGAGAGATCAGACGAGACGAGAGAGAGCGAGAGCGCAGAAACGGTGCCCATCGTAAGTATTCCGACATACTCCCTGAGCAACCGAGTGTGAAATAAGAGTTGTGTCAACATCCTCGTCTGGTTTCCTGAGACAAAAACACATAGGGACCACTACCCCACCATAGTCCGTCCAGCTGAGCCGGAGAAGTGAGCTATTCAAGGTGACGTGAGTAGTGGTCTTTTTGTGTTTTTATTATAAATTAAGGACTAAATTAATTTTAGAAAAATGTTTAAGAACTGCCGTAAGGAAGATCTTCGGATCGTAGCTCTTGAACTTGGTGAGACTGTTGCTGAAAAAGTAACTATCGTTAACTGAAATTATTAAAGAAAATAAATATTTTAAAGAGGATGTTGAATTTGTTAAAGAATTAATTCAATATACGATCGAGGACCGTAAGCGAATGCAAATAGAGGAAGACCGTAAAAAAGAAGCCGAAAATAGGTTACGAGAAAAAGAGCTTGAGCTTGAACTAGCACGTTTAAATATTAGAGTTAATTCAGATAACGAGAGAACAGGTGAGGGTTGTAACACGCTGGATGCGTTGGTGAAAAGTGTTCGAATCTAACGGTGAAGGTGCCTAATAGACCTGAAGGTTGGGCATTCTTTTCGCTTCGTTAGAAAGAGCCTTTGTATCAAAAAAATGTGCCCGAGAAATTCAAGTCGGAGATTTTATTAAATTTGTTGGGAGAAAAAGCTTCAAATGTGTTAACATATGTTAAAGATGACGAGCTTAACAATTATGAACAACTAAAATCAATAATACTAAGAGAATATGAGCCAAGTGCAAATCAATTCCTTGAACAATTTAAAAAAGCTACGCGTCATCCAAATGAAACATTTATTCAATATACTTCTCGCTTAATTACAAATTGGCAATATTACTTAAAATTAAGGAAGGTGTTGCGCCCCTATCCAAAATCCGTGAGAGGTAAGTTTCTCTGTGAGGGAGTGGCAACAGTTAGAAAAACGTTTTTGTTTTGGAAAAGTGTTATGGATGAAAAGAATTTACTGTGTTTTGCTGTGCTGTTTTGATTTAAAATATATCTTGTTGATGTTCTCTTCTCATCGCTGTCGTCTATGAACCAAACCCCCTACATTATTCTCACGAACAATAGTATTAGAAACTATATTCTGGCGCCCCCGGGTGGGCGGGTTTTGGTTTGGATTTTGATAACGGTAAGCGAATTGAATTTCCATTTTGAAGTTATTGATATAATTATATCTTGAACATAGACATATATTTATTATTGAATGTATGAACTGATTTAATGATTTAATAAGATAGTAAAGATGGAAATTATTAAACGAAATAAAACAGCACAGCGCACTGCGTTTACGAAAGCATACACTAAGTTAGAGAGTGTGTTGATATAAAAATGAAAACGCTGACGCGGAAGAAATTGATATGTGTTTACATTTGCTTAGGCAAAAAACGAACTAGTTAGAGTTAACACATAATAATTATTTGGATGCTTTAACAGATGAAACAGAATTCAAAATTGAATTTAATATTATAGAAGAATATAGAGAAAGGGCTTTGAGAATAGAATTAAAGTCTAAACGTATATTAGAGAATATTAAGAGTAAACAAAATATAATAACGAAGGTAGTAATTCCGGTAATAATTCTCATTTGGCTGATTGCGAAAATCCGTATAAAGCGATTACCCCACGACTTCCTGAAGTTGAACTGTATAAATTTGGAGGTGAATTAAAAGACTGGTTAACCTTTTGGAAACAGTTTAAAAACATACACGAAAATAAAAATTTAACTAATTGTGATAAATTTCATTACTTAGTTCAATCGACAAAAATTAAATCGGAAGCCAGAGAGCTTATTGAATCTTTTCCTATAACAAATGAAAACTATCCTTTGGCGATAGAAAGCTTAGTTGAAAGATATGGACGAAATGAATTATTAATTGATTTTTATGTACGAGAGTTAAAACTTGTTTTAAATAACACTACTAAAAAGAAACAAGATTCTTTAAGTGGTTTGTATAATAAACTTTCTACTCAACTTCGGGCTTTAAGTAGTTTAGGTATAACCACGGATCAGTGCGGAATAATATTATATCCGTTAGTCGAAAGTGCGTTACCGACCCATATATTGCATTCATTTAAAAGACAAAGAAAAAATGAGACTGCAACACTTGATTCTATCGTTTCGTTTCTAAAGAGCGAAATGCAATCAGAAGAAAAAATAAAATTAAGTAGATCGGACATATTTCCCTATCAGCGCGAATGCAAGCAGTTGGCAGAGAGCCAACGCTCACTCCCGTCTGCTAATGAATTATTCATTAATGAACCAAACGAAATATGTGTGTTATGTTTAAAGAATCATCCGGTTCGCTTTTGTTAAAAGGCGTTTTTTATTCCATTAGAAGAAAAGATTGCAATAATAAAAAGGAAAGGATTATGCCAAATTTGTTTGGCTAAATGTCATCTTGCTTCTAGATGTCGATCTCAAATAACTTGTCAGTTGTGTTCTAAACGACATGTAAAGTTCATGTGCCCAAATATTGAATGTTAATAAGTCTGATTCTCTCAAACAAGATGTGAATGATAAAAATATTAATGAAAACACAGTTGATTCGTTACATTCTCGTGCAACGAATGAAGTTATATTACAAACTCTTGTTGTAAATGTACATGGCATCAAGAGAGCGTAAAGCTAGGGCTATCATCGATACCGGATCACAAAAATCGTATATTTTGAGATCTACAGCTGAAGAGTTGGGTTTTAATTTGCAGAGGAAGAGGAATTTCGCCATTCCTTATTTGGCGGAACTAAAACAAGGATGTATAAACACAAGTGTTATAAAATCTACTTGAGTAGTCTTGATGGTAACTATATTTGTAAATTGGATGCTTTAGATCATGTCATCTGTAATGACATTTCTAGTGCAAAAAATGGTTCTTGGATACATGAATTGAAAACTAAAAACATATTCTTAACAGATATTCAAGAAAACACAGGTCCCATTGAGGTACTTTTGGGTGCAGACGTAGCCGGTAAATTAATTACTGGTCGACGAGAAGAATTAAAGACAGGCTTAGTAGCATTAGAAACCAAGTTAGGTTGGACTTTAATGGGTAAAGTACCCCGATATACCGACAAAAAGGATACAAGTATGAATATTGTAACTATGTTATCTCAAGAAGATATTCCTGTCTCTTCACTGTGGGATCTAGAAATGCTTGGTATACGGGATACTATTGAGCAAAATTCAAGAGAGGAAAAGGAAAAGGTTATGTCTCACTTTCTAGAAACAGTCCGGCAAAAGGAAGATGGCAGATACGAGGTTCATATGCCTTGGAAAGTGGATCGGGCCTTTCTAACAGACAATTATGAGTTGTGCTTAAAAAGACTTGAATCTACCACCACAGGAAGTTGGAAAAGATCGGTTTTAGAGAAAAATATCATGAAGTCTTTAGAGAATGGTTAGCGGAAGGAGTTATTGAGGAAATTCCTGGAAAGGAGTTACCTGTTCGTACCCATTACCTTCCACACCGACCTGTCATCAAGGAAACATCCGCAACATCTTCAATGAAGATAAGACCGGTCTTCGACGCTTCTGCTAAGATCAATAACCATCCGTCGTTAAACGACTGTTTAGAGACTGGAAACAATTTAATTGAATCAGTTCCTGCTATTTTGGCTAGATTTAGACTGAAACCGATCGGTGTAATTTCAGACATCAGAAGAGCTTTTCTCCAAATATCTTGACATGAAAAAGATCGAGACTTCGTAAGATTTCTTTGGTATGACAATGAGGGTAATATACGAACTTACAGGCATGCTCGAGTTGCTTTTGGAGTCACCAGCAGTCCTTTTCTCTTAATGGCGGTTATTAATTACCATTTATTAAAAGAATCAGTAAAAGAACGTTACTCTCTCTCTCTCTCTGAAGAATTTCTTAAAAAATTACAAGATAGTTTTTATGTCGATAATTGCGTAACTAGTGTACAAAATAATGCCGAACTTAGAATATTCGTTGAATCTGCAACTAATGTAATGAAAGAAAGAATGTTTGATCTCAGAGGATGGGAAAGTTCCGCCATTCCTTCAGAAAGTACGACATCACTAGTATTAGGACTGATTTGGGACAAAAATTCTGATACTTTAGAAATAGATTCAGAATCTTTGAAATTTGGTGAAAAAGAAAAGATAACTAAAAGGAAAATACTTTCACTGGTTAGTCGAGTATTTGATCCCACAGGTTTTTCTTGGCACCTGTTATGATTCAACCTAAGATTTTGCTGAAAATTTCCAATATCAAGACTTACTTTTGGACCGATTCTTCTACAGTTCTTACGTGGATAATTCGTCTAGAACTGTGGTCGGTATTCGTTGCCAACAGAATAAGTGAGATTAGAAAATTGACAACTTCGGAAGATTGGTTCCATATTTCAACTGACCAGAATCCAGCAGACATTTTATCAAGAGGTTGTGCACCTAAACAACTTCAGAAACGCAAGTGGTGGCAAGGGCCAGATTGGTTAAAAAATTCGAAGGAACAGTGGCCGAAATCAGCTGTAAATATTAACGAGAAAGAAGTAGAGATAGAAAAACGAAAACCAGTCATCTCTGCTAATAACACAGAGGTAGAATCAATTTCATCACAGTTAGCCAGAAGATTTTCTAGATTTTCAAAGGTGATTAGGGTTATGGCTTGGATACTGCGTTTCCAACCAAAGACTTAAGAAAATGTGCTGAACTTAAAAATGAAGAATTGTTAAATGCACAAAAGATTATTTTCCGTTTAATACAAAAGGAATGTTACTCTAATGAAGAAACACGAAAAAGTTTAAAAGGTCTTCTAATATTTGAAGATGAAGAAGGAATATTACGATTGAAGTCCAGATTGATAAATGAAGAAGAATCGAAAGATTTTATTTCTCCAATAATTCTACCATCGAAACATCTGGCAGTGAGAAGATTTATAGCGCAAGAACATCTCGTTAACAAACATGCTGGGACATTAACTCTTCTGACTATTTTACGTGAAAGATTTTGGATAGTGAAAGGAAAAAGAACTGTCCGAAGTGTTATCAAAGAATGCTTAACATGTAAAAGACAAAAGATTAAACATCTTGAGGTACCTTTTCCTCCTCTTCCAAAAGACCGAACAGAAGTAGCAGCAGTTTTTCAAGTTTCAGGTGTAGACTTGGCTGGACCTTTGTTGACTAAATCTAAGCAAAAGGCGTGGATAGTACTTTTTACTTGCGCCGTATTTAGAGCGGTCCATCTGGAACTAATAACTTCACTTAGTACCACTGACTTCATCCAAGCTATGCGTAGGGGTTTATTGCCAGAAGAGGACGAATTTCTGTGATGTATTCAGACAATGGTACTAATTTCACAGGTCTAAACAACGCTTTGAGACAATTAGATAGGACTACAATTGAAAGTGAATTTAGAGTCCACGAAATACGTTGGAAGTTTAATCCACCCTCTTCTCCATGGTGGGGAGGCTTCTGGGAACACTTGATTGGAATTTTGAAGGATCTCTTAAGAAAAATCTTGGGCGCTCCTGTTTGTCTTACGAGGAATTGCAAACTCTCGTCTGTGAGTGCGAATCGGTCATGAATAGCAGACCGTTAACCTACATATCCGAGGAACAAGAGCTGAAAACCTTGACTCCCTCAATGTTTCTTCAGGACATTCCATTAAATGATGTTCTGATTTGGATCAAATTCAAAAGACTAATATTGTTTTGAGATGGAGATATATTCAAAAGGTTCGCGAAAATCTAAAACAACGATTTAAAAGAGTATCTGGGTTTCCTTCGTTCTTCAGTTATCAAAAAGAGAAGATAAAATAAATGAAGGTGACATTGTGTTAATTGGTACAGATGATAAGAAACGGCTGCATTGGCTGCTAGGAAGAGTACTGGAACTCTTTCCAGGAAAAGATGGAATAATTAGGCTTGTGAAATTGCGAACTGAAAGGGGAGACATGTTAAGACCAATCCAACGACTGTACCCTTTGGAAGTAACATCAAACCAGTTAAGAAATTTATAAACACTTAAAAACACCTTTGAACTTTTTTTTTACGTATTAGAACTTTAAGAAATTAATTTCATTCCAATATTTTGAAATATTTGTATGTACTTTTTTTTGTAATCTAAAATTGTATGCACATATTATCTTTGTTATTTGTTTTTGAGTTTGCATCCCCAAACTCAAGGTGGGGAGTATGTTGCGCCCCTATCCAAAATCCGTGAGAGGTAAGTTTCTCTGTGAGGGAGTGGCAACAGATAGAAAAACGTTTTGTTTTGAAAGTGTAATGGATGAAAAGTGTTATGGATGAAAAGAATTTACTGTGTTTTTTTTTGCTGTGCTGTTTTGATTTAAAATATATCTTGTTGATGTTCTCTTCTCATCATTGTCGTCTATGGACCAAACCCCCTACATTATTCTCACGAACAATAGTTGTCGCGAATCCTCGTTCCGAGCCTTCGCAATTTGTCTGAAATTATTATTTTGTAGTGATTAGTTGCAGTTATGTGGCAACGCAGTTTGTCTCGCGAGAAGCCACGAGAAATGCCATTTTTGAGTTAGTTAGTAAATAAAGCTTTTATCTATCAACTACGGTCCGCTCGCTCGTTACTTTAAATGTGGTTTTACTTCTTGGAATTTTTACCTGAACTTGTTACTATTTTGAATTCTAGGAACATCTCACGACTGCTCTCTGCCCGATGTGAATTGAGGTAAGCTTGACTATTTTCTTAATCGAAGTTAAGCCTAAGAATTAATTATTGACATAATTAAATGGCATCCCTGCCGGGATCAGAGAGCGTGAGAGTTTAAGAATATTTGAAATTTAGAAATTTTTGTGAATCAATAATATAAATTAATAATGACCGAAGACGCAGGAATTGTTACAAAAAAAGAAACGAGCCGTACTAAGAACCGCTGTAACAAAATGCATTTCGCAGTTAGAAAAAGAATTACAAAAAACTGAACCGGATGATATAGCAGTCGAAGAATTGTTAGAACATTTAGAACAAAAGTTTGAATGTTTAAAGATTGTAGATAAAGAATGTGAACCCCTGTACTGGTTCGGTCCTAGAAGAGCCCACACCCTTGGCACGAATTATTTTGGTTGGCGATAATTGTGCCATCTTGGTAACCCTACTTTGTTACACTAGATATGGTAAACCTAGCTATTTCTGGAATTTTCGTATTTTGTCGGCGGGCATTTCGAATTTCATTTTGTTTTGGGGAACCGGGCTGAAATGGTTGCCTATATGAAGGAATATATCTTAGAATTTTTACTGTTGAATGCGAAAAAGGTTAGAAAAATTGATTGAATAGTTTGTGAAGGAAGAATTGATTGCTTAGAGTTATGAATGTTCTAAATGTAACGATCGGCATGATGTAACATGGTCGACAATAAAACGCTTTCTTTGGATTTGCACCAGCCACGCCGAAGGTATGTTCGACTACTATGTCGCAGAATAAAAATGGCGGCGCTCCCACGATCATTCACTTAGCCATGAGACCTTCAAGACTTTTTTAAAATCTGTTACCTCCACTCGGAAAAGATCAGCAATAAGAAAGTAAGTGCTGTTTTTATATATTTTTTTTATCTTAAATGTTTAATTTCTGTATTGTTTACATATATTTTCCACCTTATCTCTCTGTATTCACTTGTCGCCATTGTGGGTTTCGCTTGGCGCTATCTCGTTCTGGCTTGGCGCTTTTTTCGTTTTGTCGCCAAGGGTGTGGGCTCTCCTAGGATTTTACCCCTGTACTCACCTACAGAGATCGATAAAGAAATAGAAGCCGTAGAACAATATTTTGATAAAATCGTAACTTGGCGATTTCGAGCCAAGAAACAACTAGGAAAAAATAATAAATTTAAGTCAGATTCTGACTCATGCAAAACAACTGAAGAATCAAAATTAATAGAACCAATGAAGGTAAAACTACCAAAATTAATTATTCCCAAATTTTATGGTGAAATTAATCAATGGCTCTCATTTTGGAACTCTTTTAAAACCGCAATTCATGACAATAATTTCTCTAAATTCGATTGACAAATTTACCTATTTAAAGGGTTTGTTAGGTTCTTCTGCTTTAGCGACAGTGGAAGGTTTTGCCATCACGGCAGAAAATTATGCGAAAGCTGTAGAAATATTAAAAGATCGATTTGGAAGAAAAGATGCTATAATCAACTCTCATATGCAAAAATTATTGAGTGTAACTCCGTTAAAACGTTCGGATGATACTAAAGTATTGCGCCAATTTTTTGATATGTGTCAAACGCAAATAAGAAGTTTAGAGTCTTTAGATGTTTCATTTGAAAGTTTTAGTAATGTACTCTGTCCATTAATTTTAAATTGCTTACCCTCTGATTTAGTTCTCGAATTCAATAAAGAAACAGACGGCTCAGAGTATAAACTTGACGAATTATTGAAATTTTTGAATAAACAAATTAGCGCTAGAGAAAGAACTGAATCTTCAATTTCAACCCAATACATTCTGCACAGTCAAAAATCCAACCTAGCTTCAACCGATTCAAATCTGAAAATTATAAACATAACTCACAAAAAATTAATTCATCGTTTCGAAAGCAACCCTTCCCTGCTCCAACTGCGGCGAATTTTATTGCAAGTTCAAATGAGAAAAATACGAATGAATCATGCCTTTTCTGTAAACACGAGTCACACCAAACCGCGATTTGTCCTTGGGCGAAACAGAAACCTTTAAATGAACGAAAAGATATTTTGATGAAACTGGGTGCTTGTTTTAAATGTCTCCGAATTGCTCGTCATCTATCCCGAGATTGTAAAAAGTGAAATTAAACAATTTATGTTCTTTATGTGGAAAAAGACACCACGATATATTATGTTTTTCTAGCGATGACTCATCAAAAGAAAATAATGAAAAAAAACTTAACTGATGAAAATACTATACTTTCCAATAATTCTAAATCAAAAGAAGTATTTTTGCAAACATTAATTGTGTGTATAAAAGGGGAAAAAGTAAGAACAATTCTCGATACCGGAAGTCAGAAGAGTTACGTAACTAAATTTATTGCCGAACAACTAAATTTAAAATGCGTGGGACAGGAAACAACAGTTCATGGACTCTTTGGGGGAATAGAACGTAATGAAAAACACAAAAAATATGTTGTGACCTTGAGTGATGTTTTTAATTCCTATTTCTGCGAAGTAGAAGTAATGGATCAAAAAGGAATATGTACACCCATCCCAAAATTAAAGGATTCGGAATTGATTAATGAATTGAAGGAATGTGGAATTTTCGTCAGTGACGCTTCAGTGAATGAGAATTGTTGCTTGTTTGAAAGGGAACCAAATGAAATACATATGTTATTAGGGGCAGACATAATAGGAAATTTGCTAATAGGAGACGAGGTCAAACATTTAAAGGGAGGATTAGTGGCTGTAAACACACATTTGGGCTGGACAGTTATGGGAAAATGAAAATGGAAAAGGAAAGGCATTCCAATGTGCTTTGTCTTTACATGTTAGTGACAACTGTATCAAAGATCTTTGGAGTTTAGATGTTCTCGGAATTAAAGATCCTTTTGAGAAAAAGACTAGAATTGAATTAGAAGAGGCTGCTAAAGATCATTTTGCAAGACATGTCACAAGAGATACAGATGGGAGATATGTTGTTAGTTTACCTTTGATTCAAGGTCATCCATTTCTATCAAACTGTAGAAACTTGGCTGAAAGAAGATTGAAAAAATTGTGTTAGATCCTTAGATGGTAGCAAGAATTTAGGAAAATATGAAGCAGTTTTTCACAGTTGGCAGGACGAAGATATTATTGAAGAAGTTCAGAACGTTGCAGATAAGAAGAATGAACACTATCTACCGCACCATCCTGTATATAAAGATAATTCCACTACCAAAATTAGACCGGTGTTTGATGGATCGGCGAAAGAAAAGAATTCTTCTTCGATAAATGAATGTCTCGAAAAAGGACCAAATATGGTAGAACTAATTCCAACAATCGTCAATAAATTTCGGCTCCGCAAGTTTGGCATAACAGCAGATATTGAGAAAGCCTTTTTGCAGATAGGTCTTCAAGAAAAGGATAGACCTTTTCTGAGATTTTTGTGGTGGGAGAATGGCGATAAGGAGAAAACCAAGATTTATCAACATAAGAGAGTTGTGTTCGGGATCACTAGCAGTCCTTTTCTTCTTGAGCGACTCTGGAATATCATTTGAAACAGGTCTCAGGGCATCTGCAACTTACAGCGCAGAAGTTATTAGAATCGTTTTATGTGGATAACTGTTTGACGAGTGTAGATAATGCAGAAGACATAGAAAGATTTATGCTTGAATCTAAAGAAATTTTGAGCCTCGCCAAATTCAACCTACGTGGTTGGGTACATACAGGTGTTTCTGAAGCAGAAAAAGGTACTCTATTGGAAGAAGAGAAGAAAGTTCCTGTTTTGGGTTTAATTTGGAAGCCCGACAAAGACACATTATCTGTTAATTGGGAAGAAAACTCGAAAATCAATGAAATTCCAGTAACGAAACGCAAAATACTCTCAGCTGTGCACCGTATCTTTGACCCAATCGGGTTCACTTGTCCTGTTACTTTAGAACCAAAAAAATATTATTGCAAGAATGTTGGAAATTGGAAGTTTCTTGGGACACAGAATTACCTTTATCAATATCAAGAAAATTCGAAAGATGGAAGGAACATTTAAAATGCTTAAATAATTTAGAAATTCCTAGATGCATATCTATGAACTTTCCCCAACAGTGATTTATCACTGCATGTATTTTGCGATGCAAGTAAGGCCGCCTACGCGAGTTGTGTATTTTTAAGAACTGAAGTTGGTGGAGCAATAACATGTCAACTTGTACAAGCCCGTGCTAGAGTTGCCTCAATAAAACCAATCACTATACCAAGATTAGAGCTTCTTGCATGTACTATTGGATCTAGACTCATAAATACTACGAAGATTGATTTAGGACTGGAGAATGTACCTATTTATTGCTGGTCGGATTCTGTAAATGCTCTTTATTGGATAAAGCGCAAAGAAAATTGGGGCACCTTTTGTGAACAACAGGGTACAAGAAATACGTCGATTGACCAACCCCGAAGATTGGAAACATATTCCAGGGATTCTGAATCCAGCTGACCTCCCTTCTAGAGGATGTGGTGTAGTAGAACTTATTGCATCGTTATGGTGGGAGGGTCCAAGTTGGCTGAACAAACCTCGTGAAGAATGGCCATTATCTGAAGCATGCCCGGATCGTGCAACAATTGATTCGGAAAGAAAGAGAACTGTTGCTTCTACAATCAATCATGAACCAAAAGAAATGGATTATCTTTCTGAAATTTCATCGTTTAAGAAGATAATAAGAGTCACAGCATGGATTTATCGATTTTACCATAATCTTAGAAAACAAAGGAATGACAGAGACTTTGGAGAATTAATCACTCAAGAAACGGATGCAGCTGAAAGAAAAGTATTGAAAATAGTACAAAAACAAAGCTTTTCAAACGATACTAAATCATTAGTATCACAAATGCAAACTCTAGTAGATTCGGATGGAATAATCAGAATAAAATCGAAGATAATAATGAGAAAAGACGTTGAATCCATACGCTATCCTATAGTTCTTCCTTCCCGACATCCTATTGTGACGAAGTTGATTATACAAAAGCATATAGAACTTTTACATGCTGGAGTACAAACAGTGATGTCTGCGTTGCGTGAAAATTATTGGATTTTAAAAAGCAGAAAAACTGTCAGGAGAGTGTTGAGTGAATGCATCATCTGCAAAAGATTCACTGTTAGACCTCTCACAACACTTAGTCCACCACTACCTGAGGATAGAGTTAGAGAAGCACAGATTTTTGAAATAACTGGCGTGGACCTATGCGGACCACTTTTTCTAAGAGATCGGACAAAATCCTGATTGTGCTGTTCACTTGTGCAGTTTTTCGCGCAGTACATATGGAACTCGTTACCTCTTTGTCTACCGAGAGCTTCATACTCGCTCTCAGAGGATTTATTTCACGTAGAGGTCGTCCTTTCACTATTTATTCAGATAATGGAAAGAATTTGGTTGGAACATCTAATGAACTTAAGAACATTGATTGGAAGAAAGTGAAAGATTATGGGAGTTTAAAGAAGATTAATTGGAAATTGAACCCACCTTCCTCACCTTGGTGGGGGGGTTTCTGGGAACGGCTTATAGGAATGCTAAAAATTATTCTCAGAAGAGTCCTAGGAAAAGCTTGCCTAACTTACGAAGAACTTTATACTGTAGTATGCGACTCTGAAAGTGTGATCAATTCTAGACCATTGACTTATTTGTCAGAAGATCAGGAGGACCTTGTTGCTCTCACACCAGCAATGTTCTTACAAGAAATAAAAGAGAATGGAGTCCCGGATTTAGATCTTATCGATTCGCAGAGAATGAATCGTAGATTCCTTATCGTCAGAGGATAAGACAAGAATTGAGGAAACGCTTTCGTCTGGAATATCTAGGCCAGTTGAAGAGTTTTTCTAAATCTCGGAAGGAGGACGTTATCAAGGAAGGAGATATTGTACTAATAGGAGATACTAACTCGAAAAGAATTTACTGGCCTCTTGCTAAAGTGATTAAACTTATCCCAGGGAGAGACGGAAGAGTTAGAGTAGTAGAAGTGTCAACAAGTAGTGGATCCTTCTTACGACCAATTCAGAGACTATATCCTCTGGAAGTCAGTGGAACTGATATATCTGATTTGCCAGAGCAAATAAAAGAGACACTGAAGGACCGAGTTTGAGTTCCAATACCAGTTAAAGGAACTCAAAGGTGGAGGTGTGTCGCGAATCCTCGTTCCGAGCCTTCGCAATTTGTCTGAAATTATTATTTTGTAGTGATTAGTTGCAGTTGTGTGGCAACGCAGTTTGTCTCGCGAGAAGCCACGAGAAATGCCATTTTTGAGTTAGTTAGTAAATAAAGCTTCATCTATCAACTACGGTCGGCTCGCTCGTTACTTTAAATGTGGTTTTACTTCTTGGAATTTTTACCTGAACTTGTTACTATTTTGAATTCTAGGAACATCTCACGACTGCTCTCTGCCCGATGTGAATTGAGGTAAGCTTGACTATTTTCTTAATCGAAGTTAAGCCTAAGAATTAATTATTGACAATAGTATTAGAAACTATAGAAGGTCTCTGATTTTGATAACTTAAACGATCTTATTGTGTCCGACAAAATTTTCAGTTCGCTTGAAAAAGAGGTAGCGTCTCACATTTCCGTTCGAGCAGGAAATGATTGGTTTCGTCCACTAGAGCTTGCCAAAGAGATAGACTTGTATATTACTTCTCGGGGAAAGAGCTTAAAAACTTTGCCGAATGTTCTTACTAGAAATAATCCAGTGAAAAACGCGTCAAGGGTATTTTTGAGTGAAATTAAAGATTCTAAATGTATTTGTTGCGCTGAATCGCATCCATTATATAAGTGTGCAGTGTATTTTTAAAACTTCCCATAAATAAGAGAATTGATCTGATTAAAAATAATAACCTTTGCTTTAATTGCCTTTCTACATCTCATAGAGCGAAAGACTCTAAATCGAGATTTGTTTGCTCTGAGTGTCAAAAGAGACATCATAAAACGATACATTATACAGAGCGCGAGCCAAACCAGGAAGTAAGGAATTCCACCTTTGAACCTCTTAACACATCAGCGCCAGTCTTCGAGTTGCGAGTAGAAAATCATAACTTACTAACCGCAACGAGTATAAACAGAAAAAAATGTGTTTTGCTAAGCTCAGCAATTTGTTATATAAATGTGAAAATGGTTTATTCCCAGTCAAAGCAATTTTAGACAGCGGATCTACATCGAACTTTTTAATGAGGAACTTATGCGATTTAATTGGATTGAAAAAATACAAGACTAATGTTTCGGTTTCGGGACTAAACAAAACAGTAATTCCAATAGACTCGCGTGTGTTTCAGTATCTATTAGCAATAAAGAAGGGAGTTACATTAAAACATTAGACTTTTTTTTGGTACCAACAATAACGGAAGATCTTGTTCCAACAACGAAAATCGATTTTAATCCGAATAATATTCCCAATCTTAAATTAGCTGACAAAAATTTCAATATTCCAGAGCGCGTGCAAATGCTATTAAGTGCAGAAGTATTTTATGAATTAATGTTACCCGGACAGTTCAAGACGGAGGGTTCAAATGTTATTTTTCAAAACACTGTTTTCGGATTTATCGTTTCCGGATCTACTTCAGACGCGAAGGGAATAGAACATTGTGGGTTTATTCAGGCTGCGGATAATCTAGAGCATTCAATTAAGAAGTTTTGGGAAATCGAAAGTGTAGAAATCGATTCTGTTAAAACCAGTGAATTAGATATTTGCGAAGACCATTTTAAAAGCACTCATTCGAGAGATGACAAGGGGAGATATACGGTGGCGATGCCATTAAAAGAAGATCCTTCATGTCTTGGTGAATCCAGACAAACCGCGATTCAGAGATTAAACTCTTTGTGGAAACGACTAAGTAGAGTTAAAGAATATTTGTCCCTGTATGAGAAATTTTTACAGGAATATGAGGATTTGGGCCACATGAGGGAAATCAAGGCGGATGGATCTGGAGTTTCATTTTACATGCCACACCATGGTGTTTATCGCCCCGAAAAGTCTACAACTAAACTGAGAACTGTGTTTAATGCATCAAGTCCTTCAACGAGTGGGAAATCTCTAAATTCAATTCAATTTAATGGCGGACTGGTCCAAGAAGACCTCTTTTCCATTATGGTTCGCTTCCGAAAGCACAAGTATGCCTTTACTACGGATATAGAGAAAATGTTTCGCATGATAAACATACATCCGGAGCAAACGTGCTTGCAAAGAATTCTGTGGAAGAAGGGCATAGGAGAGCCAATAAAAACGTACGAGTTAACTACAGTAACCTACGGCACAGTTAGCGCACCTTATCTAGCCACGAGAACTTTGAAACAGTTAGCGATGGATGAAGCTAATAATTTTCCTTTAGCAGCTCCTGTGGTGCTGAGTGACTGCTACATGGATGACATACTATCGGGATCGGAGAGTATAGAAGAGGTAATCGAATTGCAGCATCAATTAATAGAAATGTTCAAGACCGCAGGGATGCATCTTCATAAGTGGTGTGGAGATTTACCCAAGATAACTTCCAATCTACAAGAGTATGCTTTTTGGAGTGTGTGAGGAGACTAAAGCGACTGTCCTAATTAGAATCCTAAATTAGACTGTTTTCTTTTCAAAATAGAGCAACAAAAGCCAACTTCATTCACCAAAAGAATGGTTTTGTCTACTATTGCAAGAATCTTTGACCCTTTGGGTCTCCTCGAACCGATCATAACTTGGGCAAAGATATTTATGCAAAGATTGTGGTTGCTGGAATTGGGATGGAGTGATGAACTTCCTATTAAAGAAGAAAAGGAGTGGCGTCGATTTATCGACTCTTTGAAAGCCGTGAATAACATCTCTATTGACCGATGTTTTGTGATTCATAGAGCGGAGAGCATTGAGTTACATGCATTTAGCGACGCATCGGAAAAGGCGTATGGTTCATCCATTTATCTCAAGTCTATATCTGCCCTTGGAGAAGTCAAAGTGTGTCTCGTAACGAGTAAAAGCCGAGTGTCGCCTCAGAAGCAGATTTCCATTCCAAGACTTGAACTGTGTGAGGCAGTTCTTGCTGCTAAATTGATGAAGGTGAAGGAGGCATTGAATCTTCAGATTACAGCTGTGCATTTTTGGTCGGATTCGACTATTGTGATTTCATGGATACATCGAGAATCAAGAGAATTGAAGACGTTCGTGGCTAATCGAGTGTCTAAGATTCATCAACTAAGTTCCCGTGACCAGTGGCATCACATTGCATCAGAACAGAATCCTGCAGATGTGCTATCTAGAGGACTACTTCCTGAAGAATCTCTATGGTGGCATGGTCCTGAGCTTCTACAGAGTACTTATTCAACTACTGTCATTGCAGAACCAACCCAGAGAGATGACTTTGACTGCGAACTAAGGGTGTCTGAGAGAACTCTGGAGACTTCATTGCTGAATTCCAAAAACTTTGACTTTTTCAACCATCTTATGGACCTTTCTAATAATTATTTTAAAATAATACATATTGTTTCTTATATTTATAGATTTATTGAAAATTGCAGATCCAAGGTGAAAAAGAGGGGACCTTTAACTACAAGTGAAGTAAATGATGCAGAAACCTGGCTTATTAAACAGGACCAGAGTGGCATTAACTTAAGTGACCCCCGTCAGGTTATCTTAAATCTTTGAATATATTCCAGGATGATAAAGGAATCCTGAGAGTTGGTGGAAGGCTGGAAAAAGCTTCCATACCCTACAGCCAAAAGCATCCAGCTATACTGGCTAAAAATTCTAAATTGAGTAAAATATATTTCATAACTTTGCATAAGAAATTATTTCACGTTGGTCCACAAGGACTGCTGAATGCAGTAAGATTGAGATTTTGGGCTTTAGGAGGTAGAAACCTAGCTAGGAAAACGGTTCATACTTGTGTGGTGTGTTTCAAGTGTAAACCAATTCCCTCTTCTCAAATAATGGGCAATCTTCCATATGAAAGAATAAATATGGCCCCTCCATTCAGTATAACTGGACTAGATTTGGGAGGTCCATATTTTGTAACTTACAAACACCAGAGAAAGGGCGTTTTGAATAAAATTTATGTTTGTGTTTGTATTTGCTTTGTGACTCGTGCCATCCACCTAGAAATTCTTTCCGATTTGACTTCGGATGCAATAATTGCGACCCTTAAGAGATTCATGTCTAGGCGAGGAAAATGTTCCAAAATTTTTACGGATAATGCAACAAATTTTGTTGGTGCGAATTCTCAAATAAAGGTATTTTATAAGACCCTTAACTTTCCAGATCAAAATCTGGCGGCATATTTCACTGAGGAAGGTATTGAATGGAATTTTATTCCACCAAGGGCCCCACATATGGGAGGTCTTTGGGAGGCGGGCATAAAGTCAGTGAAATATCACCTCAAGCGAGCACTGGGAAGATCCCGACTCACCTACGAGGAGTTTGAAACAGTGATTATCCAGGTAGAAGGAATTTTAAATTCCAGACCCCTTACACCAAAATACAATAATTTCGATAACTTTGAGGTATTAACGCCTGCACATTTCTTGATTGGTAGATCAATTAATTCTATTCTTGAGCCCCCTAGTAATTAATATTAGTGACAATAGATTGCCGTTGGCAGAGAACAACAAATGTAATTTAGGTAGTTTGGAAAAAATGGAGTACCGATTATCTGAATACTCTCCAACAGAGAGGAAAGTGGATGATCGAGAAGGACAATGTAATGTGTGGTACAATGGTAATTGTAAAGGAGGATTTTACACCAGTTTGCAACTGGCTTTTAGGGCGCGTCGTTGAGGTCTATCATGGTTCTGATGGTAAAGTGAGAACAGTCAAAATATTAAAACAAAGACCGGAGAATTTAAGAGGCCCATAACTAAGATCTGTATTCTACCTATAGATGTAAATAATAAAGGTTAATTTCCATTTAAGAAATTATGTGTTTATCTTTAAATTGTGCTATTGTAATTTTAACTCTTTTTTTTTTTACTGAAAATTTATAGTACCTTTTATATATATAATAATTTTCAAAACAATTGTGAAATTTTTGTGAAACTTGTTGTGAATTCTGTGAAACTGTATTGCTATTGTTGAATATTAATATTGCAAGGCCGGGGGGTATGTTCGAGCATGCGCAGTGGGCGCCACGAGGCGGTGAATAAGTGTATTAAGCGAAACGCGAATTAAGAGTTTTCAGAGTGTGTGTGGGAGATCAGACGAGACGCGAGAGAGAGCGAGAGCGCAGAAACGGTGCCCATCGTAAGTGTTCCGACATACTCCCTGAGCAACCGAGTGTGAAATAAGAGTTGTGTCAACATCCTTGGACATTCAGAAATCCACCACTAGAGGGCTCAAGGAATCGAAACCGAAACTTTCTGCAGGCACTCCTGGAGGAGAAAAAAAATTCGCCATTCGGATTCGGACTCTTAATTCTAAGGTATTGAGATTCTTACTATACGATATTTACTGTCTGCATTGAGCAAATGTAATTCATTTATTCGAAATAACAAGTTGTAATCAATTCTTATTCGAAATCGAATAATATCTGATTTGTACCATCCTGTGAGAATTGAAATATACATTAAATAGAGAGAAAACCTGGAAGAGGTGAGTCCTTTCTTTTGTTGAATTCCTTTTGTAGGAAAATTCTTGATGTGTACTATTCTATATTTAAGTCTAATCGTTTAAAAACAAAATTCTTAACTCTAATTCTAATCTAATCTAACATACATATTTTTGGTCCGTCGATTTGCCGAAGAGCCCGATGGATAATGCCTTCTAAAGCAAAAATCTTAAAATCAATCCAACATTTTGATAATGTTGGAAAAGAGATCGAGAGATTCGAGGAGAGAATTCGTGACTCAATCGCCGAACCGGATTGCTCGGCTGCGCTAATTGATGTATTAAAATCTAAAATCGAGAAATATGAGAAAAAATTAGAAGAGACATTTTTCGAATTGAATATAGATGTAAGTGATGAAAAATGGGAAAAATACCTCGATATGCAGAATTCATTATTAAATTGCTCTGTATCGTTAGAAAAGGTGACACATACATCAAAAAAGAAACCGGAAAAGAAAATTTGGAAAATAAAAATCTAGTTGCAAAAAAAATGACTAAACTTGAATTGCCACAAGTTCATGGGGAAATGGAATATTGGATAACTTTCAAAGAATTATTTCAGGCGACGGTAATTGATAATTCAGATTTAACAGAAATAGACAAATTGCAATATTTATTTGCGTCAGTAAAGGGTAACGCTGCTAAATTAATTCGAGGTTTCGCAATTAAAAAAAGAAAATTTAAAAATTGCTGGGAATTATTATGTGAGAGATATGAAAATAAAAATCAGTTAGCAAATTGCCAAATTAACAAATTATTTAGTATACGTACAAACAAAGCAAACTCGGCAAAACAATTGTATGAAATTCTAGATAATTGTAACGAAAGTGTAAGAAATCTAACTGTATTAGGATTGGAAATAAATCAATTGAGTGAGCTAATAATCATAAATCACTGCACTTCTAAAACTACACGAAGAAATTGCTCATCGCTGGGAGTTAACCTTGAAACCAGATACTTATCCAACACTGCAAGCATATCGTATGTTTATAGAATCGGAGGAACGTGCGTTAGGTTTATTAAGTGGAAATGCAGACGCTCCCAAATCGAAACTCGGAACAAGTAATCAAATTATTAACAAATCGTACGCAGAGAGTAGAAAAAATGTAGGGTTTGAAAAAGGAAGTCGGTTTAGTCAGAGAAATTTCAATCAACCAAAGAAATCGTTAGTATTTAATGCAAACTTAGATAAAAATTATTCATTCTCATGTGCGATTTGTAAAGAGAACGCGAGTCATCCATTATATAAATGTCCTGTTTTTAACCGAATGAAAGTTGAAGAGAGAATAAAAGCCATTGAAGGGATTTGCTGTACAAATCGCCTCAGAAAAAATCGCACCACGCCTGAATGTAGAATAAACATCGGATGCAAAGTCTGCAAAGATCGCCACCATACTTTATTGCATGTTTATAGCGTAAACGGTTCCGCGTTGAGTGAAAATAGTCAAAACGTAGTGGCGGTTTCTCGAGGTTGTCAGCTAAAGGGTAATAAACAAACCAGTCCCGTGCTTCTTTCAACCGCGATCATAAAAATAAAGTCTAAGTCGGGAAAATGCATTGAATGCAGAGCTTTAATAGATAACGCTTCGCAAAAAAAAAAAAAAAAAATTCTCTAATTTCGGGAAGGCTTAAAGAAAAATTAGACATCCCTGTAAAATCGGAAAACATAAAATTTCGGGAATCAACGGGGTAAATGCTGAAACTTCACTACATAGTTGTACAATCGAATTCACCCTCATTTCTCGTCTCTAAAATTTAATCTTGAATCTATAGTAGTTAATAAAGTTACATCACCTCTTCCTAATTTTCAATTTAAAATCGCCAATTTCCACATTTAAAAATCTGAAACTCGCAGATCCAAATTTTCACATTTCAAAACCAATAGATGTATTATTAGGCGCGGAAATTTATGCAGATCTGTTGAAGGAATGCCTATTTTTGACCTGCTGGAACACCAACAGCTATACCTACTAAATTGGGATATATCCCT
Source organism: Trichonephila clavipes (assembly GCA_019973935.1). Taxonomy (NCBI): domain Eukaryota; kingdom Metazoa; phylum Arthropoda; class Arachnida; order Araneae; family Nephilidae; genus Trichonephila; species Trichonephila clavipes. The sequence goes on along the minus strand of BMAU01019745.1, from coordinate 895,912 downwards.
CTGAAAAATCTATGCAACTCCTCTTAAAGAATCCATAGTTAATTCTAGTTTAAACGACCAACTGTCAGAACTTTGGAAACTCGAAGAAGTTCCTAAAACTAATGCTAAAATTCAAATTCCTGATCCTTGTGAAGAAAGTTTTTCAAAATCGGTGAAAAGAGAAATAATGAAGGTAGATATATTGTTAATCTTCCCTTTAAAGAAAATAATACTCTCGGTGAAAACAAAGAAAAGGCCGTACAAGTATTGTATGCCTTAGAAAATAAATTTCACAAAAATAAACAATTCAAGGACAATTTTCTAAATTTCATGAACGAGTATTTAGCACTCGGACATATGCGTGAGATATCTCAAAAACGGGATGACGAAACACCTAATTGCTACATTCCTTATCATATGGTAATAAATGAAAAATCTACCACAACCAGATGTCGTTTTGTTTTTAATGCTTCGTCTAAAACAAAAAATGGTAAATCATTAAATGATGTTTTGATGACAGGGCCTAAGTTACAAACTGAAATATTTAATCATTTAATTAAATTTCGATCGTACAGGGTAGCATTCACAGCTGATATCGAAAAAATGTATCGCCAAATCTTAATTTCGGATGAAGACTGTATCAAAGAATTGTTTGGCGAGCCACTCCCTCTGATTCATTAAAGTCCTTTGAACTCCAAACTATCACGTATGGTACTTCATGCGCACCGTTTCTCGCTTTGAGAACGCTGCAGCAGTTATACCAAGACGAAGAACAAAACTTTCCCTTAGCAGCAAAAATAGCTCGGGAAAATATTTATATAGACGATCTGTTATCGGATGCAGACACAGAAGTTGAAGCAAAATCGATTATCATTGAAATTCAAAATTTACTGAAATCGGGTGGTTTTATTCTTCGAAAATGGTCAAGTAGTCACCCAAAGGTTCTTCAAGATTTAGATACATCACTTTTAGCTTCGAAGCCGATACATTCTCTAGGTGATGAAGAATCTAAACAACGCGTGCTAGGGTTAATCTGGAACTTGAAAACAGATTCGATTCAAGTTAAAGTAGTACATGAAGAAATTGTAAAAACAAAAAGACAATTACTTTCCGTCATTGCGCAAATCTTTGATCCTCTACGACTATTCTCACCCTCGGTTATAACTCTCAAAATAATGTTACAAGAGTTGTGGAAATCTAAAGCCTTTTGGGATGATGCTATACCCTCATCCATTCTGGAAAATTGGAATAAATTCACTAAAGAAAGTAAATATTTAAATTCGATTTCAATACCTCGTTTTATGGGGATTGATCAAAATTCTGATATCATATTACATGGATTCTGCGACGCCTCTACAAAAGCGTACGCCGCAGTCGTCTATTTCAAATCTAAACAAGAAATACATCTTGTAAGTGCTAAAACCCGAGTTGCTCCAATCAAGCAACTTTACGATACCAAGATTAGAACTTTGTGGAGCCCTTACTATTAGCAGAACTCATATCAGTGATTCAAAAAGCACTCAGAACTAAACCAGCTGAATGTTTTTTATGGACTGACTCCACAATTGTCTTAAGTTGGCTTATGAAACCCCCATTAAAGAAAACATTTTCGTAAAAATAGAATAACTAAAATTTTAAATCTAACCTCAACCGATGAGTGGCATCATATTCCAGGAAAACTTAACCCCGCCGATTGTGCGATTCGTGGGTTATCCCCCCAACAGTTAATGAATGCAGATTATTGGTGGAAGGGTCCAGATTGGATCAACAATGATTTAAAAGAAGAATTAGCATCAGCCAAAATTCTAACTACTTGCACAGTCGAAGCTGATTCTGTATTAAATTCTATACCTTTGGTCGTTAAGTCGTTATAACCTATCATCAGTAAATTTTCAAACTTTACCAAACTTATTCGAGTTATTGCTCTATGTAAAAGATTCATCAATAATTGCAAATCTGGATCTAAGGTAAAAGGACAATTAAAATCGGAAGTAGAGTTTGGCACATAAATTTCTTGTGAAAACCATTCAACAAGCCGAATATTCGCAAGAAATAAGTCATTTAAAATATCATAAACCCATACCTAGGTCCAGTAAACTACTATCTTTAAATATATTTTTTAGATGAAGATGAAATTCTTCGGTAGGTGGCAGACTCACCAAACAGCCTACTCTCTCATTCGATCAAAATTTCCGATAATCATTCCCAAACATCCTATTACTACTTTAGTAATTAGACAATTCCACCTTCGTTGTTTTTCATTCAGGAACTCAAATGACATTATCTTTAATTCGGCAACACTATTGAAACCGGATGGACGATCGACTGTTCGACGAGAAATAAAAACGATGTATCGAATGTTGTAGATTAAACTCTAAACCATCGTACCCTAAAATGGGAGATCTACCGAAACAAAGAATCGCCCAAACTCGCCCATTTGAAATTGTCGGCATAGACTTTGCCGGACCTATTTTGACTAAATGTCAACACCTTCGAAAGGCTAACAAATTTAAGTCCTATATCTGTCTTTTTTCATATGTCTAGCTACAAAGGCAGTTCATCTTGAACTCGTCTCCACTTTATCAACTGATGCCATGCTAGCCGCACTGCGTCGATTCATTGCTCGACGTGGTCATCCGTCTGAAATCTATTCGGACAATGGCACTAACTTCATAGGAGCCAACAACTACTTGAAACAACTCTATATGCTAGTGAAAGAACACTCAATACAAAAGTATTCTACAGATAGAAATATTAGATGGAAATTCATAACCCCCCCTATGCTCCAAATTTTGGAGGTCTTTGGGAGTCCTCAATCAAGTTAGCCAAGAGGCATCTTATCAAAACCTGCAAAGGACATCTTCTGAGTTTTGAAGAACTATCGACTCTGTTGTGCCAAATAGAAGCGTGCGTCAGTTCTAGACCCCTGGTCCCACTTTCCAGTGATGCAGCAGATATACGAGCTCTCACACCAGGGCATTTCCTTATCGGAGAACCCTTACTCGAAATTCCTGAGAGTAAATCAATAACTAATACTTCTTTAAGTCTCTCTTGCAGATGGAAAAGTCTTTTGAAGCTACGTCAACACTTCTGGGATCGTTGGCACAAGGAAGTTCTAAATCACTACCAATCCAGGCCCAAGTGGAAAGCTTTCCAATCTGAGGTACAAGTGGGTAATCTAGTTCTGATATCTGATGACAACAGACCCCCTCTCTCCTGGCCCATGGCAACAATACTAAAACTCATACCAAGCACGAATGGAACCAATAGAGTAGCCATTCTACAAACCGGATCTGGACTAACTCGTAGATCGATTAACAAAATTGTTGTCCTGCCAATTTGCGCCCGGGAGGATGGAGATTCAGAAATCCACCACTAGAGGGCTCCAGGAATCGAAACCAAAACTTTCTGCAGGCACTCCTGGAGGAGAAAAAAATTCGCCATTCGGATTCGGACTCTTAATTCTGAGATATTGAGATTCTTACTATACGATATTTACTGTCTGCATTGAGCAAATGTAATTCATTTATTCGAAATAACAAGTTGTAATCAATTCTTATTCGAAATCGAATAATATCTGATTTGTACCATCCGGTGAGAATTGGAATATACATTAAATAGAGAGAGAGAAAACCTGGAAGAGGTGAGTCCTTTTGTAGAATTCCTTTTGTATGAAAATTCTTGATGTGTACTATTCTATATTTAAGTCTAATCGTTTAAAAACAAAATTCTTAACTCTAATCTAATCTAACATACAATCCTCGTCTGGTTTCCTGAGACAAAAACACATAGGGACCACTTCCCCATCAGTGTCATTGTTAATATCTTTTAATTTAAATTGATTTTGCAGCGAGTCTGCAATGATCTCGCTTTTGTCTGTGTCGCTATAAGCAATTTTGGCAGGGCCTTTAAAGGTCGGAATTGGGGGCGCTTTCTTCCTGAAATCCCGGGTGGCATATAGAATGAACCTGGTAGCGTCTAGCCCCTCAAAACCTAGTTTCCTCCCTAGTCACCTGCGCATAATCTCGCGCAACTTTCCTCCCCGAACATCTGCGCACACTCCCACGCAGCATGTTTATGGAACGAGTCTACTGAAAAGAGAAACAATTTTATTCCGCCAAAATCGAATGCGCCATTTTGCGGTCTGCTGATTTAGAACGATAGTTGTATATAAACAAATTTTTTTTCGAATGGAATATTATTTATTTAAAAAAAATGGCAGATTATTCCTTTGGTGAGACAACAGCGCCCTTTGCAAAACTATTTGAATAAGAAAAAAGTTGATGTTTGATACCGGATTTTGTAAATGCTAATGCTAAAAAAAATGTAGCAAACACAGAAAAAATATCGTGTATTTGGATAAATTTTCGCGCAGTCCTGAACGAATTATTTAAATCTTTCAATACTTAATGTCTCTTAATCCAGTGTTGAAAATTTTTCAGCCATTAAAAATATGATCCCAGCGTCGACATCAAGAATCCAGACCTCTCAAAAAATAGAAGCTAGCCAATACTGCGTGTGAAAAATTTAATTTTCTATTTCACAAATTCTAATATAAGAATAAAGGTATCACTTACCTTATTCTTCCGTTTCTAACGCCCGGGATGACAAAATTTTACCTAAATTCTAGTTTAATCTTTTGGTATGGTCATCTCCCACCAAAACAATATCTCCTTCACTTAAGATATTTTCACCTTTTATATTTCTTGTCTCTCTCAATTGACCTAAATATTCTACTCGAAAACGTTTTCTAAGATCATTTTGTATTCTATTTTTCGGTACACTAATCTTTTATTCAATTTATTTTCATCTATTTGATCTAACTCCGGCACACCAACTTCTCTAATGTCTTGCAAAAACATTGCTGGAGTTAGAGGTTCCAAATCTTCAACGTCATCTGTAACATAAGTTAATGGCCTGGAGTTATATATATAAACTTTCACAATCGCAAAGAACCGTATACATTTCTTCATGATTCAAGGAAGTTTTTCCCAGTGTTTTTCTTAAAGTCCTCTTAGCTCTTTTACATTCTTCAATTTTTCTAAGTTCACTTTCTGATAAAGTAGATAAGCACCTTTAAAATTGGTGCCGTTATCCGAGTAAATGACGGCCTCGGCGTGCTATAAATCTCCTTAAACCAAGCAAGAAACTTTCAGTCGAAACGGAAGTTAATATCAAAATCCAATTCTTCTCCCCATTCTTAAGAATGAGAGGTCCTGCTAAATCTAATCCTATAATTTCAAAAACAGCAGCATCTTTCACCCGGTCTTGAGGTAAGAGACCTTCTGATACCGAGATATAGGTTTCGCATTGAATCGCTTGCAAATAATGCAAGTCTTAATGACTTATTTCATGGTTTTTCTTCCTTTCAGGATCCAATAGCTCTCTCTGAGAGTGTACATTAGCATTTGAACTCCGGCATGACCTAACTGTACATGCTTATAAATAATGAGTGCTTTGACTACTGGATGATTGGAGGGAAGTACAATAGGTAAGCGAAAGTCTTGTCTAGCGTGTGATTTCGAAGCATCACAAAAGGTTGGTAGTGATACGTTCATATCTTTAAAATCGAGTTTCAATAATCTTCGTGGAATCTTGAGGTCTTGTATCTCTATAAGTTGGTTTTTCCACTTTTCAAATTTTCTTTCAATGTCTATTTGTAATTTGGAGTTCCATGAAGTTTCTATCTTCCAACACTCTTCTAAAAGTAATTCGGTGATAGGACATGTGAATCCTATCGGGTCAAAATATCGATGAGCCAAGGAAATGATTCTTCTCTTTGTAACTTCTTCTTTCGATTCTGTTTCTCTGTAAGAGATGGAAAAGGTATCTTCTTTCACACTCCACATAAGTCCAAGAACTTGTATTTCTTGTGGGTCGGATTTCTGTTGATTATCTTGAAAGTCGAAATTTGATTCTATATCACTATGTCGCCCAAAAATAGGTTTCACGAAAATCGCTCCCCAGGGGGATTAAAAAGCGTAATAAATAGATATTTCCATTTTCAAAATATTAGTCCTACCTGTTTGAAAATAGGTAGGCATATTCTTTTCAAGGGATAAGAGTTCTTCTAACAAAGAGTTTTGCGAAAATCGATTCCCAAGGAGAGTTGCGAGGATCAAGGGGGAGTTCTAGAGAAAAATTCCTGTTTTTGAATTGTTGTCCCACATACTTGAAATTCGTTAAGCATGTTCTTTTGTTGAATAGATATCCACTAAAAATGTATTTTACAGAAAATGACTCCTGGAAGAAGCGGGCGTTACTGGGGCGAATTCAGAAAAAAATTTTCCTTTTTTAACTACTAGGACTACAATAATGAAATGTGGTTTGCAATTTCTTTTATTGAATATGAATCCGCTAAGAACAGTTCTTTTGGAAATTGACTCTCAACTTAGTTACGGGAAGTATTGATAATAAAAATTCCGTTTTTATTTTATTTGATTTAGACTTGAAATTTGTCACCCATGTTTATTTTACGGAGTAGAGATCGACTGAAAATTGGTTTTCCGGAAATCCACTTGGTCATTGAATTACAAGAGTGCAAAAAGTTATTCTACTTCAATTTTAAAGATTATTAGAAAATATTAGAAGATCCGTCCTTTTTATATCAAGGGGGAAGAATTACAGGTATCAGTATATTTTTCAGTACAATAGAAATCTTAATGCTGAGACTAAAATATCAATAATATATATATACAGAGGTGGATGTATAGATGGATATATAGATACATATAAATATATAGAGATAGATGTATAGATATATATATAATATACATCATGAAATACCCTGCGAAGCGGCTTGTTAACGGCTAGTGTGCATATATATATATATAGTATTTGCCAAAATTGTGGACACTTTTTTTTTTTTTTAATTTTTAGGTTTTTTTATGTTTGTATACTTATAGAAAATTTTACGTTGCACAAAATGATAAATATTTTACATTATTTTAAAGAGCATTTAATACTGAATACAATTACGCCGAAATATTGACCACGCGAGGGCGCTGGTGTGCGCACATCTGTATTAAAATTGTAAAGATCGTTAGAGTGTGTGTGTGTAACTTGTATCGTAGGATGTAAGCCGCATCGCGGCAATTCGTATCTAATTAAACATTATTATACCTAAATTATCTCATGGAATTATTGTGAACTGTCTTAACTAATTCGCCCGGATACACACTCCTTTCGTTTCGATAGACATTGCTTCGTTTATAATTCGCTACATGGTGCTTCGGCCTTGAAGGAACCATTCGCTGCGTGATGGGGGGTGAGTACTTTCGTTTTGTCTAACTTTGAATTCGGTATTTGTCTAGTTAAGCTTATTTCTCATCATTTCTGATTTTGGTTTATTCGTAACTGTCGGTATTTGGAAGGTTGCTCTGGTATAGTTTTGTTTATTTGTATGCATATTGTTAAGCTGAATTTTGTTTGAAAGTTGTACTAAGTTGCATTCAGAATTGGTGTTGTCATTTGTATATTTGTTTGCAATTATAGTGTTTTGGTTTAAAATGGATGCAGCAAATAAGGCTATATTAGAAAGAACGAAAAAGACTCGGTCTGTTTCGAGATCCCTCGTGACAAAACAAATTAATAAATTAGAATCCGAAATAAGCAATACAGCTGATAAAACAACAGTACATGAGATATATATGCAATTAATTTCTAAATTTGAAGAGCTGAGTACACTCGATAAGGAATTTAATAGATATTGAGAGTCTAGAAGAAGAAATCGTAACTCGCGAAGAATATCGAGATAAATTTATAATTTGGAAAATCCGTGCTGAACGTTATGTAGAATCAGTTTCGAACACTGCTATTCAAAATTCGGTGGAAAATCAACCACAAAACATAACACTTCCTTTAAATAGTACAGTTAGTTCTGTTTTATCAAATCAACCGCGTTTACCTAAACTCACATTAGAATCTTTTTCGGGCAAGGATATCAGTAGTTTTCCCAGTTTTTGGGCTAGATTTAAATCCGCAGTACATGAAAATTCGAGTTTAAATGATGTGGACAAATTTTCCTATTTGAAATCGGTTGTCACATCTGATGCAGAATTGGCTATACGAGGCTTAACTCTAACATCGGAAAATTATGCAAAAGCAATTAAAATTTTAGAAAATCGGTTCGGACGTAAAGAACTTATTGTTGACTTTCATATGAATCGCTTGTTAAATCTGACCCCTGTCCGTAAATCGTTTGATGTTATTGCGTTAAGAAATTTATATGATCAGTTAGAAATTAATATAAGGGGACTTGAATCTCTTGAAATCTCTCCCGATTCCTATAGTTGTCTCTTGTTTCCGATAATTATGAAAGCTATTCCCCCTGATTTAGCATTAGAATATAATAAAAAACATAATGAAACACAATCACAAATCACTGATTTAATTGCATATTTGCGAAGCGAAGTAGAAAGTCGCGAACGCACAGAACTTTTAGTAAAACCGCCTGGCCTAGAATTGAAAAATAAAAATTTCTATTCCAATACTAAGTATTTCGAAAGAACGTCTCTCATAGCTATCCACAGTCAACTCGAAGGGTTCAAGGTCATTCTCGATTCCACCCATCTCATAAATCGTTTTCCTCTGCAAACGAATTGTTGACGGCTGCATTTTCGGATTGCTTATTTTGTTTCGAGAATACTCATATGTCTGATTTGTGTGAGAATTTATGCGTTCAGAAAAAAAGAGATAAATTAATTAAAGAAGGGAGATGTTTCATTTGTTGCAACACTGGTTGTTATGTTAAAAAGTGCAAGAAAGAGGTTTGTTCGTATTGTAAAGGTCGACATGCACGTGCTATTTGTTTTAAGTTAGAAAAATCTAAGCAAAATTCGCATTTGGATTTGGAGGAAAAGAATGTTGACGTTAAAACTACGTCTTCAAATTCTGTTTTTCATAACAGAGATGAAGTTTTATTGCAATGTGTGAAGGCCGGAATTATAGGTCGTTCTTCATCGGATAAGATATTTTGCCTTTTTGATAATGGAAGTGAGAAGTCGTTCTTTAAAAAAAATGTGTCTCGGAGGTTGGGGTTGAAAATATTGGGTTCGGAAAGGCTAAATATTTTTTCGTTCGGTTGTAAAACTCCTAAAAAACAAACTTGTAGTAAAGTCGAGGTTAGGCTAAGGAATATATTAAGCGGAGAAGAGACTGTGATTGAGGCATTGGAAATTGAGGAAATTTCAAAGGCAACACTTAGCCTACCTAATCCAGATGCGTGGGCAGAAATGGAGTCAAAAGGGTTTAGGCTAACATTCAGTTGTAATGAATCTTCTGAGAATTGCGAAATTTCATTGTTAATAGGTTCCGATTTTTATTGGTCTTTAACACATCGGATAAAAAGATTAGATTCATCATTGGTTGCAGTCGAGACTAGGCTAGGATGGTCTCTTCAGGGAAGGTGTGATGAGCGGAGTGATTGTACTTCGGTACATTTGGTTCACAGTGAAGATGAATCGATTTCGACTGAGCTAAGGAGATTTTGGGAGATAGAAAGTTTAGGAATACTTGACAAGGGTTCGGTGACTTTAGGTAATGGGGATGAAGAGATACTTAGTGAGTTTGATAAATCAGTTAATTTCGTAGATGGTCGATATCGTGTAAATTTGCCTTGGAAACCAGGTATGAGAGAGGCTTTACAAAATAATAAAACTGTCGCACGTAAGCGTTTTGAGGGGTTGGTTCGTAGGTTTAAATGTGATCACGAGTTGTTCTGCGAGTATAAGGATGTAATTGATGACTATGTTAGGGAAGGTATTGTTGAGCGTACTTCTTGTGACTCTTTATTGGATAGTCAGGGATTTTACCTACCCCATCATGCAGTGATACGTAGCGACAAAACCACAAGTCATATTAGAATAGTATTTGATGGTTCAGCACATGAAGATGGACAGTCATCGTTAAACCAAAGTTTATATACGGGACCAAATTTGCATCCCAACATTTTAGAACTGCTTTTATGTTTTCGAAAAAGTCCTGTAGCATTTACAGCTGATGTAAAATCGGCTTTTCTTCAAATTGAATTAGATTTCCGTGATCGAGATTTTACACGTTTCTTCTGGACTGATAATTTGAATAAAGAGCCATACGTTTTGAATTTCACGAGAGTTCTTTTTGGACTTCGACCTAGCCCATACCTTCTCGCAGCAACTTTAAAACATCATTTTAAGAAGTACAGAGAGCAATATCCTCATACATTTGAGTTGCTAAATAGTTCCATTTATGTTGATGACCTCATTTGTGGTCAGAATGATGTTCCGGACGCTCTACGTACTACCTTGGAGTGCTTGCAAATATTCAGTGACGCAGGCATGTTATTGCGCAAATGGCGAAGTAATTCGAAACAACTTAATTTGTTATGGCAGCAAGAAGGTGTCAAAACGGAATCCTCTGAAACTAGTGCTATTGATCTTAGACCTCCAACGAAGGTTTTAGGACTTGCTTGGGATCCAGAAAATGATTTAATTTATTTCGATCCAAAGGATCTATTGAAGTTTATGTCACGTAGAGGAGAATCGAAAAGATTTATTCTAAGTGTGGTTGGTCGCATCTTCGACCCCATTGGAATTCTTGGCCCATTCGTTATCAAATTGAAATGTCTACTTCAGTAACTTTGGACTCTAGGAGTAGAATGGGACTCTGAACTTCCCCCAAAGCTACGACACAAGTGGCAGCAGTGGAGTAGCGAAGCTGAGGGCTTGGCTGAGATAAAGATACCATGGTTCTATTTAGGTAACATAGATCAAGAAATATTTAAGTGTGAAATACATTGTTTTTCAGACGCGAGTAAATCAGCTTATGGAACAATATTATACTTGCGGTTTGTTACTTGTAATAACGAAATCGAAACTAGTTTCATTTGTTCAAAAGGTCGTGTGGCACCTTTGAAATCATTGACGCTTCCTCGTCTTGAACTGACAGCAGCCTTATTGTCAGCTAGGTTGGCCAAACGGGTGTCATCTTGTCTCAAATTTGATGCTAATATATATTATTGGACCGATTCTCTCATTTCGTACTACTGGGCGATTCGCGGCGATTCTTCAGCGTTCAAACCATACGTTAAAAATCGTGTTCAAGAGATACAATTGCTCTCTGATCCGATGCAGTGGGGACACTGTCCAGGAAAGGACAACCCTGCTGATCTCCTTTCGCGTGGTACATCTGCCGTCAAGTTAGCACAGAATGAGCTGTGGTGGCATGGCCCACCTTGGCTTAAACTAACACCCGATCATTGGCCAAATCGTCACCGAGATATTTTAGATTCAGAGCTCTGCTCGGAAGAATTAGAACATCGTTCTAGTGTGCATATGGCAGTTACTCAACAGAGGGAAGCTCTTGTTGACATAAATCGATTCAGCAGCCTTAAGAAACTTTTGAAAACGACTGCTTGGGTTTTCCGATTCGTGAACAATGCTAGAAACATTTACAAATCGATGGACTTCTACATTAAAGCAGCTGAAAGGGAGCTAGCATATTTTGCCAACATCTTGAAAGACAGTGAATTTCAAAGTTTTGTCGCAGATAAAGGTATTCACTGGAAGTTCATAGTTGAACGTGTGCCTTGGTGGGGTGGATTTTACGAACGTCTTGTTAAAACTATAAAGGATCCTTTACGTAAAATACTTGGCAGGGCACTTCTAACATTTGAAGAACTTTCAACGATACTTTCAGAAGTTGAAGTCATCGTTAATCATCGACCACTGACATACGTGGAGAATGATCCAGGAGAGCCGGAACCGCTAACACCGGCCCACTTCCTCGAGTTAGGTTATGGTGACTCTAAATATCCTATACATTTCATCGAACTGATCAACGCCACTACGGCAAAGGAGTCGTACAAGAAAAGAAAGAGGCTTTTTAAAACAACTTTGGAGACGCTGGAAAGTACAGTATTTGCTCCAGTTAAAAACAGCTAATCATTTTAAAACACCATCTGTTCATAAGAATTTAAAATTAAACGACGTAGTTCTTGTTGAAGAAAATGTAAAATCAAAATTGTTGTGGGAACTTGGAATAATCAAAGAAATATTTATTGGAAGAGACGATAACGTTAGATCTTGTCTTGTAAAAACTTTTAAAGGTCTCTTCAAAAAACCCATTCAATTGCTGTACCCTTTAGAAATTGTATAATATACTTGTACTAATTTGTTTATATTTTTCAGATTAATGGTAGGAGATTACACATTATTATTTAATCTCTGTTAAATTTATTTTTTGTGAAATCTTGAGGTATGTATCCTAGTATTTGTTTGTTTGTAAATTGAAGCTTTGTCATCTTTAAGTTTCATTATATTGTGTACTTTAATGTATATTTACTTTTTTCTTTCTAATATGTATAATTTAGATTTGATTAGTAGTATTCTATCAGTATTTTCTTTGTAAGAATTGTATTTGAATAATTGTTTGTATTAATTGTGGTTCGATATTTACTGGGTGAACATTCTGTTCACCGGTGGGTGTGTGCCGAAATATTGACCACGCGAGGGCGCTGGTGTGCGCACATCTGTATTAAAATTGTAAAGATCGTTAGAGTGTGTGTGTGTAACTTGTATCGTAGGATGTAAGCCGCATCGCGGCAATTCGTATCTAATTAAACATTATTATACCTAAATTATCTCATGGAATTATTGTGAACTGTCTTAACTAATTCGCCCGGATACACACTCCTTTCGTTTCGATAATATGGACATTGCTTCGTTTATAATTCGCTACAGATCCAAAGTTATATAGTGGGACGAAACTAAAATATCGTTATTCGGCAGTGATAGCCTAAAAAATGTAAGATGTAAAATAGCAGAAATGTTACATCCCGACTGCATTCAGGTAACTGTGAAGTACCCACATAGTTTTATCATTTAGTCATGCATATCAGCAGATGGTATCGGTCGCCTTCATATCATCGATGGGACACTGGATGTCATAAAATAAATTGACACCATTCTCGAAACCAAACTTCTGCCTTCCAGCAGGTATCTATTTTCCAACAATCTTAATTTATTTTTCACCAAGATTCTGCTCCTACTCACACAGTAAAGTAATTGAAAGACTGGTATAGTTCTAAGATCATAAAGTTTTTGTCTTGGCCAGGAAACAGTCCTAACTTCAATCCTATCGAAAACTTCTCGCAACTTTTGAAAACTCTTGTGCGAATGAGGTACCCATTAAATAAAAAGGAAATAATTAAGGACATAATTATTTCCTGGCATCATGTAACAACTAAGGAAGAGCTTAAACCTATTTTTCAGCTCAATGAATCATCGATGTGTAGTTGTAATAAGGAAGAAAGGCAACCTCACTAAGCTTTCATAACTCATTGCTATCATCAATATCTAATCTATATCGACCGTCATTACAGCATAACTTTTTTTGCGTTACAAATATTTGAATTTTGGTTTTTGTATTGAATTCAGTATTAAATGTCCTTTAAAATTATATAAAAAACTTAGCATTTTGTGCAACGTCAATTTAAAAAAGTGTCCACAATGTTGGCCACCACTGTATTTATATAAATTGATCGCGCGTCAAAGTCAAATTTAATTTTCTCATTTTTTTTAGTATTTCAAAAAGGAAAAAATTAAATTCCCAATATATTTATATACTATATTATATTTTATAAGTTTTACTTAATAATACTAACCATAACAAAATTATTCTATCTACACTATTAAAATCCGAAGGTAAATAAACATATCTATCTATATTTGAATCTATGATACTTTATCTCTTCTCACGAACCACACGACGCACAAAATCGCCTAAGGTACCAAAATTTCGGAAAGGATCCGAGGAATCCGTTGACCATTTATATTCCTATATTCCAATTAGTTAAAAAGATATTAATTAAAACATTAACACGCATAATTAGTGCCATTTTTCACCGCCAGGAGAAAATTCGGAACTTTTTTTTCAAACGTTTTTAAAACGCGATCCAATTTTTTTCAATAGATTCGGACAAAAAATAATTACAGATTCGGAAAGATCATTTACTTCGCCACGATATGGTATAATTTATTTTACAAAATAATTATATTTTGTATTACTTACGATTTCTTTTTAAATGTGTCGAAATCGATACGTTTTTATGAGTACGATTTCTAAATTGTTCCGCTTGCATTTTCTTTCGCGCTCATGAAAAAATATTTTACACTAAAAAAAATTCATGCTTTTCTCTTTTAGAATCAGTCATTTAAAAAATTTAATGTCAAAAACTTTTTTTTTACGATTTTTCAAAAAGTACTCAATTTTATTTAAATACTTAATAACTTTATTTTTTAAAAATAATCTCACAAAACTTTTTTCCGTGTGTAGAGCAATATTATACGTAATCTGTACAAAAATTGATAAAATATCTTAAAAATTACGGGTTTTTTAAAAATGATTTTCGTTTTTTCCCCATTTTGCAAGAAATATGTTAGCATTACTTTAAAGTCTTTTGTTTAAAAATTATATATATATATATATATATATATATATATATATATATATATATAATATATATATATATCGTTGTTTGCAATCGATATATAAAGTTTGAAAGCTTTAACTTAAAAATGAAGCCCGAAATTTTTTTTTAACTTTAACAAATAACGCAATGCGTAATTGAACACATCTTACTTTATTTTAAAGGTCAATTCAATGCTTTTCCCTGTAGGAATCGTCAGCGTAGATGTCAAAGGCGCTTCTTTATAAAACGGTGGTTTCTAGGTTCGAAACTCAAAAGGATATTCAATTTCGCATTGAAGTAATTGTTAAAATTTAACTTTTGTTTCGGGCTTCATTTTTAAGTCAATGCCTTGAAACTCTTCCTATGCCGATTCCTAACAACGGTCATTTTTAAACAAAAAATGTAGAAAAAATAATGCTTAAATATTTCTCGCAAAAAGGGAAGAAAACGAAAAACACTTTTTTTTCCCCAAACCATAATTTTTGATAAGTACAAAGATTGAAAAAATTACTTAAAAATTACGGGGTTTTTTTAAAAAATTGTTTTTAATTTCTCTCTTTTTTGCGAAAAATATTTAAGCATTATTTTTGAAGGTTAAAATTAAAATAAAATATCAATGTTTTTATCAGATCGGTTTTTTTAAAGTTTTTTTCAGTACATATATATATATATATATATATATATATATATATGTAAAAATAATTAAATTAGATTAAAAATTAAATTCCCTATCTAGCACTTGACTCATCTTTCTCAGTTCCCATCTTCAAATATCAAACTAATCACCCATTTATTTCTTCCGAACATATGGCCTAGCCAATAAACATGTCTAATTCCAGATCATTAGATTTAATAGTCAACATATGTCAGCATTAACTTGCAAGCACCCTCTTCAAAGCATTGATACTTCCAATATGTTTTTCAATCGTTATCCACTTGAAACCACCACCATGGCGTGCTTTTTCCTCCCTGCTCTCGGTGTCAGAACACATGTAGAAATGATAGAATAAAGGTCTTCATTTTCTAACTTTAATCTGATTCTGTCATAAAAATCATGACATATATATATTTATATGTTTAATCAAACATTCAAACGTTCGCAAATAAGCAATCGTTTAAATAGCTATCCGTAAATTTTTCTTTAATTTATTACTTATAGAAATTTCATTTTAATAAACATATGTTTTTTCCAAACGATTATTTCTATTTCATTACTAAATGAATTCTTTGTTAAATAAAAAGTAAATCGTCTATTTTGGATCAAAATACATTTTAGAGACATTTTTAAGCTAAATATATGTAACGATTGATAGATTCATGAAAATCTGAAATCTATCTTTATTATTTTAGATTCTTAGAAACTAACTATAATTAAAAAATGATGAACCTTTTTTGTTTTACTCGTAGCATCTCAATCATTTTCTTTTTATTGCTTCACATTAATAATTTTTTAATTCTAACGCAATATTTTTTTTATAAGTCATGCATCGAAATATGCTGTATCTTATCTGTGAGAAGGAGAAAGAACAATAATTTTACACTAAAAAAACAGTGTTCGCGCTATAGAGAGGGGAAAGAAACGTGTCTTAAATCAAAAATAAATGGAATGGAACAAATTTCGAAAAAGGGAATTTTTTTTACATAATTTTAGAAATCCACTCACATTGTGCGCGTAAAAACACACGCACAGAAATGCTGGTGTCATGAGGAAAAGAGAAAGTCCGAGAATTTATAAAAGTAGAGAAAGCTCATGCAACGCCGGGCCATGCAGCTAGTTTAATATTACATTCTGAACTTTAGAGTATTAAAATTATTTCTATGGCTGTAAAATTTTCCGCCGATAATTTTTTCTCTAATTATCACTTTCTTTCTATTTATTGTAACATATCTGGATCTTATATGAAAAAGTCCTTTTTCTCCTCAAGTAAAAATTTTGTTCATCGGGTCCGTTATAAATCTAGTAAATATCTTTTCAAAATTACAATCCTGTATTTATATATAAATTTTTCTGTTTTTTTATCCTATCTTATTCATACTTATGAAATTGTAAAATTATGACCTTGCAACAAATTCTTTGATTAAGTCTCTAGAAAAGCATTTTACATAAAATCACCTGTAAAATATAATGTGTCCAAAAAAATAAGTTTAATATTCTTAAATCTCGTTTTGAGTAAATTAGTGAATAATTTTTATTTTCTGAAAATAAAATATTAGTTCCGACTACAGACAAATGTGTTTTCATGCAACTCAATTTTAAAGATAATGTAATTTAGAAATGGGTTGTGTTAAAGAATTAAGAATAGGATTCATTGCTTATTGTGCATATTGAGCTTTAAAATAATCTTGAGTCCATGATTTGTTTTTCTTGGGTTTTATTCATTACGATAACAACTTAACATTGACAACTTAAATATTAAAATGTGGTTATGAGAGTGAAAAAACATGGAATTTAGAAGTTCCTGTGGATGTTGCTGGTGCACTTAGCCCTGTCAGAGGCTCTAGTCAACTGAGATCTACTCCAGGACAAAAGAATTAATATGTAGAACCTGGCTAATCCCTCCTGTACACCCATGGTACCTTCAAAGACACCCTGGATCCGCCATATCATTCAAGGGTTCCAGATCGTATCAGATGGCATTCTCGCGATTTTCGACTGGTCACCTGAGGAGCATGAATTTTGAAGGAGGCAAAAGGAACTTCCCAATTTGCATCAAATGTAACATCAATCCTTTTTCTCCTCGGCACATTCTGAAATGTCTGTGGTTTTCCTGTGAGAGGCTGTTTCTCCCCCCCCCCCTCTGTTGTTCTTAGACTTTGTACAGATTTATGAGCTCATGGATCTGGTCTAGTTTCACTAGACAAGATGGGGATTAGTCCCACCCCAACCACCAAAAATGGCTGCGAAAAGTTTCCAATTTGCACAGTGGTAATAGAAATCAATGAACACATATTACCATGTCTGGGAACTTCGTTCTTTGTGTAATAACAAACAAAAGATTCTGTGACTCCAAGTGCTTTTTAACTAGGGTTGCTACTTGCTGCATCTTAAAACATAACTTAACGTGATGAGTAAGCATTTTCCACACATTTTTCTGGGGACCATGAAATTTTCTCACGGACCAACACTTTGGCAACCTCTGCATAATAGCGTTTTAAAAGAAATAACGACTATAAGCCTAAAGTGCTATTATAATTTAAATGAAATAGAAATAAATGATCAGGACGGGGTGGATGGGACAGGCCTATCCAATCCATGAGTAGTTGTAGCGGTAGTCATGAAACGTCGATTTGAAGAATCGCTGATCAAGAAGCAGTAATTGCCTTTCACACAGGAGATCCGAAATATTGTTTATGCATTATTGCACAGAGAAGAAATGAAAATTAATCAAATTGCAGGAAATCCGAAATTTGTTTATGCATTTTCCTTTTGATTAGTATTATAGCACTGCTGTTTCCATTAGATGTCGATGAGTATGTGAATTCGCTATCACTTGTCAGTGCAGCATCATTGTGCGTAGCTGTTGACTGCAGTCTAGGTATCGCGTAAAGAGTCGAAGCGAAATTATGTTCCTGAGGAAAAACTAGTATCTGAAGCAATTTAATTCTATGAAATGAAAGATTCTGAAGGATAATCTAAATCTCTGAAAACGATCGATCCAGAATAAGAAACAATAGAGCAAACGAATCTGGTGGAGTCGTCTGAAGAGGCAGCGGGACATGCATCGAATAATGAAAGTAGTATTGTAATTGTTGCAGACATCCATTCTCTCTATATAGAGAATACCACGGAAAGTCTCTCGGCTGACAGTTCTGATCGAATGTCAACATATAATCTGCCGAAGAAGTCAAGAAAACTGTTCACATGGATGTTGAGAAAGCACAAGACGCCTGGATAGAGGAGCAAGAAAAAATGGAACAAGTCTCTCTGTCACAGTTGAATATCGACGATGAAGCAGAACAATGCCTGGCTAGAGGAGAAAGAGTGAATGGAACAAGTCTTTCTTCACATTTGAATGTCGAAGGAGTTGATCAAACGTTAGATGCTTTGCTAGAGGAGCAAGAAAATATGGAACAAGTCTGCCTATCACAGTTGAATGTCAAAGACGATGCTGAACAAGCGTTAGATGCTTGGTTAGAGGAGCAAGAAAAAATGGAACAAGTCTCTCTGCCTCAGTTGAATGTCGACGAGGAAGCAGAACAATGCCTGGCAAGAGGAGAAAGAGTGAATGGAACAAGTCTTTCTTCGCATTTAAATCTCGAAGAAGTTGATCCAGCGTTAGATACTTTGCTAGAGGAGCAAGAAAAAAATGGAACAAGTCTGCCTATCACAGTTGAATGTCGAAGACGAAGCTGAACAAGCGTTAGATGCTTGGTTAGAGACGCAAGAAAAAAATAGAACAAGTCTCTCTGTCACAGTTGAATGTCGACGAGGAAGGAGAACAATGCCTGGCAAGAGGAGAAAGAGTGAATGGAACAAATCTTTCTTCGCATTTGAATGTCGAAGAAGTTGATCAAACGATAGATGCTTTGCTAGAGGAGCAAGAAAAAAATGGAACAAGTCTGCCTATCACAGTT
Source organism: Trichonephila clavipes (assembly GCA_019973935.1). Lineage (NCBI taxonomy): Eukaryota > Metazoa > Arthropoda > Arachnida > Araneae > Nephilidae > Trichonephila > Trichonephila clavipes. The sequence goes on along the minus strand of BMAU01019745.1, from coordinate 876,909 downwards.
GAATGTCGAAGACGAAGCTGAACAAGCGTTAGATGCTTGGTTAGAGGAGCAAGAAAAAATGGAACAAGTCTCATTATCACAGTTGAATGTAGATGGGGAAGTCGAACAAGCACAAAACGTCTGGCTAGAGGAGCAAGAATAAATAGAATTAGTACAAGACTCCTGGCTAAAAGAGCGAGAGAAAAAAATGGAGATGTCACAGTTCAATATCGACAAAGAAGAAGAACAAGTACAATATGCCTGGCTAGAGGTGCAAGAATGAATGGAACAATTCTTTCTTCACATTTGAATATCGAAGAAGTTGATCAAACGTTAGATGCTTTGCCAGAAAAGCAAGGGGAAAAAATTGAACAAGTCTGTATCACAGTTGAATGTCGAAGACGAGCAAGCGTTAGATACCTGCCTAGAGGAGCAAGTAAAAAAAAAGCACATGTCTCTCTATCACAGTTGAATGTCGAACAGGAAGCTGAACAAGCGTTAGGTGCTTGGTTAGAGGAACAAGAAAAAATAAACAAGTCTATTCATCACAGTTGAATGTTGGAGAGGAAGCTGAACAAGTGTTAAATGTCTGGCTAGAGGAGGGGAAAAAAAAGAAATGGAACAGATGCACACTCAGCGCAGCCAAATGTCAAGACGAAGCATTGGGACGAAACTGAATATGACAACTTGAAAAGAATTTTTAAGTGCCTCAGTTCTTTTGAATCACATTACAGAAAAAAAAATTTTTTTATTTAATGCAGTGGTTGTATAAGTAAGTGAATTAATGTAGAATCGTATAATCAGGTTTCAGATCTCTCGGTTGTTTTGAGATTGAAATCTGTTAACGGAATCCGCAGGATCATGAGTGTTTGAGAACCATATTTAATACTAGACCTTATCATTTGTAACACGGTCAAATGAAAGGAGCAATATTCACAGTTGGTACCAACCTCCCAAAAGCTTTGAGAAATACGGTTTTATTTAATCTGCTGCATATTTCCTTTTCCCATTCTACAGACGTTTGGTAGTCATTACTCGAACCTACACTCATGTCCATAAATTAAGAATAATTCAGAATCACACAGAAATTGAACTCTAAAATAAAAATTTAACCGGTAGAATTATCACACATTCTTGAAGAAGTATCTGCAAAATTTTGGAAACAACCAGATAACGCGGATAGTACCCGAGTACAATGGGTAAAAATAGAACACTCTTGCCGAACACGCCACGAAATTCTCGAAAAAAAGAGTGAAAAGACTTTTTAAATAAAAGGAAGAGAGATATTCAATTTCGCCAAATCTAGTGATTTTCAATATTCAAAGGCGCATCTTTTCTGGTGTAACCTTTCATGAAACGTGTACAGAGGAAAAGTTACTCCTTTGGCGCCAAACAAGTTTTCGCCGCCAAACGCTTGGCTATTGTAAAATTGCGTTATTTGCTAAAGTTTTAATTGTTTTAGGGCTTCATTTTGAAGTTAATGCCTTCAAACTTCATATAGCGATTGAAAACAACGGTAACAAAAATGCTTAAATATTTCTCGCAAAAAGGGAAAAAAACGAAAAACACAATTTTTTTCCTAAAAAATCGTAATTTTTTCAATCTTTGTACAGATTACGGATAATATCGTTCGAAATAGAAAATATCATTATTCTGCAATATAAACTATACCGTATCGTGGCAAAGTAAATGATCTTTCCCGATTCTATAATTATTTTCTTTCTGAGTCTCATAAAAAAAATCAGATCGTGTTTTAAAAACGTCTAGGATAAAAAAAAAAAATTCGAAAAATTGGGAGTTTCGCCGCTTGGCGGTAAAAAATACCACAGGGGTAAAATAAGTAAGCGTTTTAAGGTTTTTAATTAATACCTTTTTAACTGATTGCAATATCGTAACATAAATGGTCAAAACGGATTTTTCGAATCATTTCCGATTTTTGGTACCTTCGGAGAGTTTCTGCGTCGTGCAGTTCGTGAGAAAATAGATACACGTAGTCAGATAGATACGTTTGTTTACCTAGGAACTTTAAAAGTGTAGATTTTAGAAAAGGAAACTATAAGAGGAGTATCCTATGGGTTCTTATGAAATGATAGTTCTTGCGTTTTAAATTATTAAGGAAATTATAATTATTTTGGAAACCACATTTTTTTCCGATGTCTTGCTTCTCGTTAGCCATTTCGGAAAACGCGGTGTTTCGTTTGGCTCCAAAATGAAAATAGGGGTTTAACTAGGATTTCCCCTAGGCGGTGTCACTGAGAAATTTAAAACTAACTCGTACTCACCAATTAAGTATAAGACCAAGAAGCATCCTACTGTTGAAGCGAAAATAACCATGGGAACAGTTGTTATTCCAGCCCAAGGCGTACAGAGCATAATGGTGGATGAACAACCTGCAAGGCATATTTTGTGTGAGTATAATCAAGTTTAAAAAATGTTAAAATTCGAAAAAAACCGATGGTTTTAAATTGTAATGTTTTGACAATTGTAGGCAGTAAATTCTAAAGATATATTATCAGAAAATATATTTTTTACAGTGAAAGTATACTGTAAAATTGCACCATCTTTAGCACTAAGGCGGAGGCAATTAAGTGCAAATTATTTTATTCGTGCCATGTCTGTTCCTTCTCATCCATTAAAACCCTTTTATTTTGCCATTGGTCTCAACCGACTCTATGAAGCCCTTTCATTTAACATCAAGCCTTTTTCGGAAAGAGCAAAGGCTGTTCTAAATGACGCCCACTTAAGTAACATAAATATCCAGGAAAATAATATCCTTGCTTTTCCACCCTGGGACATCCAAATATTTTAATTATAGTAACCCTTTTTCAGGCTATCACAAAGCACAGACACTGCGGATGTTATTTATCAGCAGCTCTTTTCTTTCCATCGTAATAAGTATTCTAAGTACATACCAGTATACACGGACGGGTCGAAGACTGCAGGACATGTTGGGTGTGGTGTTATTTTTAACAATACCACTCTAAATTTTAGCTTACATAATTCTATATCTGTCTTTAGTGATGAATTAACTGCCATTCTCTCTTGTCGCACTTCAACATATATTAGTTTCCAACCACCGTCATTTTTGTGTGTACACTGACAGCATGAGTGCTCTAGAATCCTTACACTTTTTAACAGAACGTAGACATCCCACTATGATGGAAATACTTCTTCTTCTGCGAAAATTAGAAAGAAAGGGTTTTGATATATTTTTTTCCTGTGTACCTGGACACGTGGGTATACTTGGTAATGGACAGGCTGATACTGCTGCACGATCCATGTCTGATCACATGCAGCGGCCTGTCTGTTACCAGGATTTGAAAACTTCTACACAGAACTATATCCACATCGTGTATGGTAAGAGACTTGGGATCAACAGATCCTCAACAAACTGCATAGCATTCATCCTTCCACTTCTCATTGGGCAGCACTACCAGTGCGAAGACATGATGTCCGCTTGACTCGACTTCGTATTGGTCATACTCGTTTTACTCATAGGTACCTTCTGTTGGGTGAAAATGCCTCAGAATGACCCTCGTGCAAAAAGTCCCCTATTCCGTCTATCATATTTTAATAGATTGTCCCGTTTTTAACCATCATCGCATCACCTTCCTTTATACATCTGTTTTAACCTTATCCGACTTGGTGGGGAAAACTCCCCACCACAATCTTTTTGCCTTCTTTTTAAAAATTGGATTTTTATACATTTGATTTGACTTTTTAAAATATTTTAACTTTAACTTTCATTTTTATATATGTGCATGCAAGCATGCACATGTATAAATTTTATTTATTTGTAATCTGTGTTGTCCATGTATATTTTCTTAAAATGGTTTTTTTAAACAAATGTTTGGCGCAGTATGGCCGAATTCGGTTCTTGCGCCATAAAACTCCAAACTCAACTCAACGCTGATGATAGCAGTGAGTTATCAGAAAATGAGGTTGCCTTTAATCTTTATTACAGCTTCACATCGATGTTTCATTGAGCTGAAAACAGTTTTAAGCTCTTCCTTCGTTAATGCATGATGACAAAAAAAACATTTATATCTACGATTAGTTCCTTCATATTTCGTTGTCGCACATTTTCGACAGTGTTGAGGTCAGGACTGTTTTATGGCCAGGATAACAATGATATTCAGTCAAAAAGCAATGCCATCGAATATAAGAATAGATTGGACACATGTGTGACGAGAAAGTGGTAATTCCTTTGTTAAAATTACATAACATGTGGGTAGTTCAGTGACTACATCTGGAGACTGAGAGCTCTGCTTACGATGTCAGAAGACAAATTTAATTAAAAAAAAAAAAGCAGGAAATGGCCGAAAAAGGTGCACCACATCTGTTAACGACAGGAGAACAAAAACATGTTTCAGAGATAAAAGAATTTCATAGACATCCATTAGAAGTGATCTGACTGATGCTCTCTCTGGTGTTTCTGTCAGTTCAAAAACAAATATAAGTAGATTAGCAGATGTAACAATAAAAGGTGGAATTCCACGAAAAAAGCCGTATCTCAAATTACAGCAGCATTAAAAGGGACTGTAACTGGGCAATGGAATCCATTAATTGGATTATTGATCACAAGTTATATAGAGGGACGGCAGTGATAGCCTAAAATATGTAAGATGTAAAATAGCAGAAATGTTACATCCCGACTGCATCCAGGTAACTGTGAAGTACCCATAGTTTTATCATTTAGTCATGCATATCAGCAGATGGTATCGGTCACCATCATATCATCGATGGGACACTGAATGTCATAAAATACATTAACGCCGTTCTAGAACCCAAACTTCTGCATTCCATTAGGGATCTACTTACCAACAACGCTTCATTTATTTTTCGCCAAGATTCTGCTCCTACTCACACAGTAAAGTAATTGAAAGACTGGTATAGTTCTAAGATCATAGAGTTGTTGTCTTGGCCGGGAAACAGTCCTAACTTAAATCCTATCGAAAACTTGCGGCAACGTTTGAAAACTCTTGTGCGAATGAGGTACCCATTAAATAAAAAGGAACTAATTAAGGTTATAATTATTTCCTGGCATCATGTAACAACTAAGGAAGAGCTTATTTTTCAGCTCAATGAAACCTCTATGTGAAGTTGTAATAAGGAATAAAGGCAACTTCACTAAGCTTTCATAACTCATTGCTATCATATATCTAATGTATATCGACCGTCATTACAGCATAACTTTTTATGCGTTGCAAATATTTGAATTTTGGTTTTTGTATTGAATTCAGTATTAAATGCCCTTTAAAATTATATAAAATACTTAGCCTTTTGTGCAACGTCAATTTAAAAAAGTGTCCACAATGTTGGCCACCACTGTATTTATATAAATACCTCGCGCGTCAAAGTCAAATTTAATTTTCTCATTTTTTTTTAGTATTTCAAAAAGGAAAAAATTAAATTCCTAATACATTTAAATACTATATTATATTTTATAAGTTTTATTTAGTAATACTAACCATAACAAAATTATTCTATCTACACTATTAAAATCCGAAGGTAAATAAACATATCTATCTGTTACGACCCGCATGTGCAGAGGGCGCTAGTAGTCCTCTTTGTTTTTTTTTCGTCAGTATGCTTGTAATACATCCACGAAGCGGACGTATCTACCGTCCTCAATAAACAAACATGTTTAAAGTATAAAGTCCACGCCTTTTGCTTGAGCAGTCAAGTTATACATAATTCAAAGTCTGCTCATAATCCGTTATAGACATCTCTAGAATAACCACACCATTTGTGGTTAAAATCAGAGCTATCGACCTCACCCAATTTTGTGGTCGGTGTCGAGCCCGAGCCAAAAAATCAAAATGGCTCCAAAAGAACTATCAGAACTCACCGTGTTTAACAGAAGGAAAGCACATCTGCTCGGTCAGATCACACGCATTAGAAACTCCTTGGAAAATGTGGATTCACCATTGAATCGAGTTGAAATAAGAACTAAACTCGCATCGCTTTCTGAAGTGAAAGCAAAAATAGACAAACTTCGGACCGAAAGCTACAGGGTTCTTTCGGATGAAGAGCTCATGGATTTCGAGGCCAGTTTTGACACGATGGAAGTGGACGCAGATAATTTAGAGGTGAGTCTCAATACCTTACTTGAATCTTCTAATGTGGATACCTCTGAATTATCTGTGAAAAATGATTTTGCTAATTACAATGTGAAATTGACATCCATTAATTTACCGGAATTTTCGGGACAATATATTGATAGGTTGCAATTTAAATCCCAATTTGTATCATTAATTCATGATAACGCTTGTTTATCAGACTCGCAAAAACTATATTATTTGCAATCTGCCCTGAAAGGCCATGCAAAACAATTGCAAACAGTAAACGATTCTTACTCATCTTTATTTGAAGCTTTAGAAGGTAGATACGAAAATAAAAGATTAATTGTAAATAGTCATATTGCTGAACTTTTAAATCCTAACAAAATAAAATTTGAATCTGCTTTTCATCTCAGAAGTTTAATAGATTCAATTCAGAGTCATCTTAGAGCCTTAAAACAACTAGAATTAGAACCTAACGCTTTGTGTGAATCAATGTTAATTTTTGTTATAACTCAACGTCTAGATGATGAATCGCGTAAACAATATGAAATGGAATTACTTTCTAATGATTTGCCTAAGTGGGATAATTTTTAAGACTTAATAAAAAGGAGCCAAAAGCCTTAGAAAACGTACAAAGAAATTCTTCGTTGAAAAACAAGAACGAATATTCTCCAAAATTCAGATCATTTGTCGTGAAAAGCGATGACAAAACCTGTCCGTTATGTCCTTTAGAGACACATCCAATTTTTAAGTGTAAAGTGTTTCACGAGATGTCTGTTCAAGAAAGAAGCAACAAAGTGAGATCCTTAAACCTATGCTTTAATTGTCTAGGCCATCACCTTATTAAGAACTGTTTAAAACTGAACAGGAAATGTAGGGTTTGTAATGCGAACCACAATTCTCTTTGCAAAACAAGTGTGCCCCGACCGATATCAGAACCACACCAAAACAGAAACCTCCCCTCTCCACAGAGTTCATCAGGGGTCATTTATGACCCGAGTCCCGCCACTGTAATAAACCCTCATACCGGACGTGTCTTTACAATGAGGTTGGGGAGAAATTCATTTTGCTTTCGACCGCCAAGGTCAAGGTTCAGAGTGCGACAGGGGGTTGGCTTGTAATGAACGCGATCCTTGATTCAGGGAGCCAAAAATGCCTTTGTAGCTTGGAAGCGTCAAATTTCCTCGGGTTGGAAAAATACACTATGAATTCAACTATTGTAGGCTTGAATGGAGCTTGCATTTCAGTGAGGAAAAGAATTTCCGCTGAAATTTCGAACGGAAGTTCATTTAAAAGAAAACTTAACTTTCTCATAGTCCCTAAAATTACTGGATGCGTTCCTACACAGCCATTGGATTTAACAAAAATAAAATTGCCTCAAAATATAACATATGCAGATGCGGAATTTAATATTCCCAAACCAATTGATATTCTCCTGGGAGGTGAAATATTTTATGAATTATTAAAAAGTAAACAAATAAAATTACATGACAATTCAATAATATTGCAGGACTCCGTATTTGGTTACGTTGTAACAGGTTCCATTCAAAAAACGAACCCCATCGAACTATTATTTTTGCAATTTCATTGTACCCAAAGCTCTAAGAGTGAAATTAATGGAAACAACTCATAAAAAATTTGGCCACCCTGGTGTAGCTACCATGTTAAAATTAATATCACCACAATATTATTGGATAAACATTATTACTCATATACGAAATTATGTGAAACACTGTGAAACTTGTCAAATAAATAAGAAGTCACATCAGAGAAAATACGGACTGATGCAATCACTTCCCCTTTGTGAAAAACCACGCCATGACTCCCGTGGCCGCGGTAGCCGAGTGGATTAGGTATCGGACCGTGGCTTGCTTTGTCACGGGTTCGAGCCTAGTACCACTAAAGACCCGCCGTGTAGGGCAGCGATGCACGTTAAATCTGTCGACAGCTGAAACGTCCTCCCGTTGGTGTGGTGTGGTAGTTAGGAGAGGGGGGTGCCAGCTCAGGTGTCGTCGACGTCACTTGACCATGGTTCAAAATTACGTGGTCCGTCGCCAAAAGCCCTCGTGTAGCTGAACAGTGCGACGTTAATATTCAATCAATCAATCAATCAAACGCCATGACTCCCTTTTAAAATTGGGGGGCAAATGTAAGGATAATTAAATTAGATTAAAAATTAAATTCCCTATCTAGCACTTGACTCCATCTGTCTACGTTCTCATATTCAAGTATCAAACTAATCGCCCATTTATTCTCTTCCGAACATATGGCCTAGCCAATAAATATGTCTAATTCTAGGTCGTTAGATTTAATAGTCAACATATGTCAGCATTAACTTGCAAACACCATCTTCAAAGCAGGGACATTCACCAGATGTTTTTCACGTGTATTTCACGTGGAACCCCCACCATGGCGTGCTTTTTCCTCTCTGCCTTTAGCGTCAGAACTGATGTAGACACGATCGAATAAACACCTTTCTTTTTAAACTTTAATCTGATTCTGTCTTTAATATCATGACATATATATATATATATATAGGCTTTCCCCCATACTGTTTTTTTTCTAACTTATATATATAGATATATATGTTTAATCAAACATTCAAACGTTCAGAAAAAAGCAATCGTTTAATAGCTATTCGTAAATTTTTCTTTAATTTATTACTTATAGAAATTTCATTTTAATAAACATATGTTTTTTTCAAACGATTATTTCTATTTCATTACTAAATGAATTATTTGTTAATTAAAAAGTACATCGTCAATTATTTTGGATCAAAATACATTTTAGAGACATTTTTAAGCTAACTATATGTAACGATTGATAGATTCATGAAAATCTGAAATCTATCTTTATTATTTTAGATTCTTAGAAACTAACTATAATTAAAAAATGATGAACCTATTTTTGTTTTACTCGTAGCATCTCAATCATTTTCTTTTTATTGCTTCACATTAATAATTTTTTAATTCTAACGCAATATTTTTTTATAAGTCATACATCGAAATATGAAGCTGTATCTTTTATGTGAGAAGGAAAAGAAGATAGAACAATAATTTAACACTAAAAAAAACAGTGTTCGGGCTATAGAGAGGGGAAAGAAACGTGTCTTAAATCAAAAATAAATGGAATGGAACAAATTTCGAAAAAGGGAAATTTTTTTTACATAATTTTAGAAATCCACTCACATTGTGCGCGTAAAAACACACACACACACACAGAAATGCTGGTGTCATCAGGAAAAGAGAAAGTCCGAGAATTTATAAAAGTAGAGAAAGCTCATGCAACGCCGGGCCATGCAGCTAGTTTAATATTACATTCTGAACTTTAGAGTATTAAAATTATTTCTATGGCTGTAAAATTTGCCGCCGATAATTTTTTCTCTAATTATCACTTTCTTTCTATTTATTGTAACATATCTGGATCTTATATGAAAAAGTCCTTTTTCTCCTCAAGTAAAAATTTTGTTCATCGGGTCCGTTATAAATCTAGTAAATATCTTTTCAAAATTACAATCCTGTATTTATATATAAATTTTTCTGTTTTTTTATCCTATCTTATTCATACTTATGAAATTGTAAAATTATGACCTTGCAACAAATTCTTTGATTAAGTCTCTAGAAAAGCATTTTACATAAAATCACCTGTAAAATATAATGTGTCCAAAAAAATAAGTTTAATATTCTTAAATCTCGTTTTGAGTAAATTAGTGAATAATTTTTATTTTCTGAAAATAAAATATTAGTTCCGACTACAGACAAATGTGTTTTCATGCAACTCAATTTTAAAGATAATGTAATTTAGAAATGGGTTGTGTTAAAGAATTAAGAATAGGATTCATTGCTTATTGTGCATATTGAGCTTTAAAATAATCTTGAGTCCATGATTTGTTTTTCTTGGGTTTTATTCATTACGATAACAACTTAACATTGACAACTTAAATATTAAAATGTGGTTATGAGAGTGAAAAAACATGGAATTTAGAAGTTCCTGTGGATGTTGCTGGTGCACTTAGCCCTGTCAGAGGCTCTAGTCAAATGAGATCTACTCCAGGACAAAAGAATTAATATGTAGAACCTGGCTAATCCCTCATGTACACCCATGGTACCTTCAAAGACACCCTGGATCCGCCATATCATTCAAGAGTTCCAGATCCTATCAGATGGCATTCTCGCGATTTTCGACTGGTCCCCTGAGGAGCATGAATTTTGAAGGAGGGAAAAGAAACTTCCCAATTTGCATCAAATGTAACATCAATCCTTTTTCTCCTCGGCACATTCTGAAATGTCTGTGGTTTTCCTGTGAGGAGGCTGTTTCTCTCCCCCCTCTGCTGTTCTTAGTCTTTGTACAGATTTATGAGCTCATGGATCTGGTCTAGTTTCACTAGACAAGATGGGGATTAGTCCCACCCCAACCACCAAAAATGGCTGCGAAAAGTTTCCAATTTGCACAGTGGTAATAGAAATCAATGAAAATGGAGAATATATTTTTTATCGATTCATAATAGCAGCGGTCGCCAAACTTCTCTTTACCTCACCGACCAGTAAATTCATAATTAAAATCCCGTGGACCACTAATGGGATTTTTTAAATGTAAATATATTTATACAAAAAATTGTTATCTATGAACACATAAAATGTACTTAAATAATAAAATGAAACTATTAATTGCCAAATTATATGAAAGCTTTATTAATAAACCATAATAATATAAACAAAAACTGTAAAAACAAAACAATTAAAAATGGTTTATCAAAGTTTTAGCATTATACGTTCCTAGTGTGGTGGATGTTCCTGTTTACTTGAATAAAGATTATTCATATTTTGATCCAATTTTGTTACTGCAAGATGAACTGCATTTATTTCAAGCTGAGATCGGTTCCGTGTTCTGATGGCTGTGACAGATGAAAAGACTTTTGCACATAAATAAATTGTGGAGCATTGAATCAGAATTTTCATCGCCTTTTTACTACGATAAGGGTATGCACTTTTTATGGAAACCAAAACTGAGATCTTGATAAGGATGAATGAAATTTAAATTTGATAGTTTCGTCGGATGATAGGTCGCTAAGGTTGTTTTTTTTGGATGCATGCTTAAATTATTATCCTGAATTTTCGCTGCAAACGGATCTATTATCCACATATTACCATGTCTGGGAACTTCGTTCTTTGGGTAATAACAAACAAAAGATTCTGTGACTCCATGTACTTTTTAACTAGGGTTGCTACTTGCTGCATCTTAAAACATAACTTAACGTGATGAGTAAGCATTTTCCACACATTTTTCTGGGGACCATGAAATTTTCTCACGGACCAACACTTTGGCAACCTCTGCATAATAGCGTTTTAAAAGAAATAACGACTATAAGCCTAAAGTGCTATTATAATTTAAATGAAATAGAAATAAATGATCAGGACGGGGTGGGGATGGGACAGGCCTAACCAATCCATGAGTAGTTGTAGCGGTAGTCATGAAACATCGATTTGAAGAATCGCTGATCAAGAAGCAGTAATCGCCTTTCACACAAGAGATTCGAAATTTTGTTAATGCATTCTTGCACAGAGAAGAAATGAAAATTAATCAAATTTCAGGAGATCCGAAAGTTTGTTTATGCATTATTGCACAGAGAAGAAATGAAAATTAATCGAATTTCAGGAGATCCGAAATATTGTTTATGCATTATTGCACAGAGAAGAAATGAAAATTAATCGAATTTCAGGAGATCCGAAATATTGTTTATGCATTATTGCACAGAGAAGAAATGAAAATTAATCAAATTGCAGGAAATCCGAAATTTGTTTATGCATTTTCCTTTTGATTAGTATTATAGCACTGCTGTTTCCATTAGATGTCGATGAGTATGTGAATTCGCTATCACTTGTCAGTGCAGCATCATTGTGCGTAGCTGGTTGACTGCAGTCTAGGTATCGCGTAAAGAGTCGAAGCGAAATTATGTTCCTGAGGAAAAACTAGTATCTGAAACAATTTAATTCTATGAAATGAAAGATTCTGAAGGATCATCTAAATCTGAAGACGATCGATCCAGATGAAGAAACAATAGAACAAACGAATCTGGTGGAGTCGTCTGAAGAGGCAGCGGGACATGCATCGAATAATGAAAGTAGTATTGTAATTGTTGCAGACATCCATTCTCTCTATATAGAGAATACCACGGAAAGTCTCTCGGCTGACAGTTCTGATCGAATGTCAACATAATCTGCCGAAGAAGTCAAGAAAACTGTCTTCACATGGATGTTGAGAAAGCACAAGACGCCTGGATAGAGGAGCAAGAAAAAAATGGAACAAGTCTCTCTGTCACAGTTGAATATCGACGATGAAGCAGAACAATGCCTGGCTAGAGGAGAAAGAGTGAATGGAACAAGTCTTTCTTCACATTTGAATGTCGAAGGAGTTGATCAAACGTTAGATGCTTTGCTAGAGGAGCAAGAAAATATGGAACAAGTCTGCCTATCACAGTTGAATGTCAAAGACGATGCTGAACAAGCGTTAGATGCTTGGTTAGAGGAGCAAGAAAAAATGGAACAAGTCTCATTATCACAGTTGAATGTAGATGGGGAAGTCGAACAAGCACAAAACATCTGGCTAGAGGAGAAAGAATAAATAGAATTAGTACAAGACTCCTGGCTAAAAGAGCGAGAGAAAAAAAAGGGAGATGTCACAGTTCAATATCGACAAAGAAGAAGAACGAGTACAATATGCCTGGCTAGAGGTGCAAGAATGAATGGAACAATTCTTTCTTCATATTTGAATGTCGACGAAGTTGATCAAACGTTAGATGCTTAGCCAGAAAAGCAAGGGAAAAAAATTGAACAAGTCTGTATCACAGTTGAATGTCGAAGACGAGCAAGCATTAGATACCTGCCTAGAGGAGCAAGTAAAAAAAAAGCACATGTCTCTCTATCGCAGTTGAATGTCGAACAGGAAGCTGAACAAGCGTTAGGTGCTTGGTTAGAGGAACAAGAAAAAATAAACAAGTCTATTCATCACAGTTGAATGTTGGAGAGGAAGCTGAACAAGTGTTAAATGTCTGGTTAGAGGAGCAAAAAAAAAAAAAAAAAAAAAAAAATGGAACAGATGCACACTCAGCGCAGCCAAATGTCAAAACAAAGCATTGGGACGAAACTGAATATGACAACTTGAAAAGAATTTTTAAGTGCCTCAGTTCTTTTGAATCACATTACAGAAAAAAAAAATATTTTTTTTTAATGCAGTGGTTGTATAAGTAAGTGAACTAATGTAGAATCGTATAATCAGGTTTCAGATCTCTCGGTTGTTTTGAGATTGAAATCTGTTAACGGAATCCGCAGGATCATGAGTGTTTGAGAACCATCTTTAATACTAGACCTTAACATTTTTAACACGGTCAAATGTGAGGAGCAATATTCACAGTTGGTACCAACCTCCCAAAAGCTCTGAGAAATATGGTTTTATTTAATCTTCTGCATATTTCCTTTTTCCTTTCTACAGACGTTTGGTAGTCATTACTCGAACCTACACTCATGTCCATAAATTAAGAATAATTCAGAATCACACAGAAATTGAACTGTAAAATAAAAATTTCACCGGTACAATTATCACACTTCTTGAAGAAGAATCTGCAAAATTTTGAAAACAACCAGATAACGCGGATAGTACCCGAGTACAATGGGTAAAAATAGAACACTCTTGCCGAACACGCCACGAAATTCTCGAAAAAAGAGTGAAAAGACTTTTTAAATAAAAGGAAGAGAGATATTCAATTTCGCCAAATCTAGTGATTTTCAATATTCAAAAAAAGGCGCATCTTCTTTTCTAGTGTAACCCTTCATCAAACGTGTACAGAGGAAAAGTTACTCCTTTGGCGCCAAACAAGTTTTCGCCGCCAAACCCTTGGCTATTGTAAAATTGCGTTATTTGCTAAAGTTTTAATTTTTTTAGGGCTTCATTTTGAAGTTAATGCCTTCAAACTTCATATATCGATTGAAAACAACGGTAACAAAAATGCTTAAATATTTCTCGCAAAAAGGGAAAAAACGAAAAACACAATTTTTTTCCTAAAAAATCGTAATTTTTTCAATCTTTGTACAGATTACGGATAATATCGTTCGAAATAGAAAATATCATTATTCTGAAAAATAAACTATACCGTATCGTGGCAAAGTAAATGATCTTTCCCGATTCTATAATTATTTTCTCTCTGAGTCTCATAAAAAAAAATCAGATCGTGTTTTAAAAACATGTCGGATAAAAAAAAATTCGAAAAATTGGGAGTTTCGCCGCTTGGCGGTAAAAAATACCACAGGGGTAAAATAAGTAAGCGTTTTAAGGTTTTTAATTAATACCTTTTTAACTGATTGCAATATCGGAACATAAATGGTCAAAACGGATTCTTCGAATCATTTCCGATTTTTGGTACCTTCGGAGAGTTTCTGCATCGTGCAGTTCGTGAGAAAATAGATACACGTAGTCAGATACGTTTGTTTACCTAGGAACTTTAAAAGTGTAGATTTTAGAAAAGTAAACTATAAGAGGAGTATCCTATGGGTTCTTATGAAATGATAGTTCTTGCGTTTTAAATTATTAAGGAAATTATAATTATTTTGGAAACCACATTTTTTTCCGACGTCTTGCTTCTCGTTAGCCATTTCGGAAAACGCGGTGTTTCGTTTGGCGCCAAAAAGAAAATAGGGGGTTTAACTAGGATTTCCCCTAGGCGGTGTCACAGAAATTTAAAACTAACTCGTACTCACCAATTAAGTATAAGACCAAGAAGCAGCCTACTGTTGAAGCGAAACTAACCATGGGAGCAGTTGTTACTCCAGGCCAAGGAATACATAGCATCACGGTGGGTGAATATGTAAGGCATATTTTGAGTATAATCGCTTAAAAAAACATTAAAAGTTGAAGAAAACCGATGGTTTTAAATTATAATGTTTCGACAAATGTAGGCATTAAATTCTAAATTATGTATTCATGTACGTATTATATTTATTTTATATTATACAGCTTTAAGTCAAATTTAATTTTTTTTTTCTTATTTTTTTAGCCTGTTTGAGGCAAAGATAATATGCTTCTCAGCTAATGAGATCCAAGATGCGAATCAAACTCTGCGATAGACGAACCCTCATTGGAAACTTTTCAGATGAAGATTTCACCGATTAAGTATAATTCCAAGAAGCAGCCTACTGTTGAAGCGAAAATAACCATGGGAACAGTTGTTATTCCAGCCCAAGGCGTACAGAGCATAATGGTGGATGAACAATTTGCAAGGCATATTTTGTGTGAGTATAATCAAGTTTAAAAAATGTTAAAATTCGAAAAAAACCGATGGTTTTAAATAGTTATGTTTTGACAATTGTAGGCAGTAAATTCTAAAGATATATTATCAGAAAATATATTTTTTACAGTGAAAGTATACTGTAAAATTGAAATATTCCTCTAAAAAACTAAAAAATCTGGTTTCATGATTTATTAAATATTATTTTATAAGTGTAATTTAAAAAATAAAAATTGTTGATTTAAAATAAAAAATGTATTGGTATTGTATATTACGGTTTTAAGGAAATAAATCCATTTAACCCCTCATTGTTCAAAGTACAGACAGGAGGCTATGGGGCACACTAGATCGAAATTCCGTTTTTTGAACATACAGACTTTAAATTTTGCAAGCATGTCTCTTTTGTTGAGTAGAGTATCCATGAAGAATGGGTTTTCCTGTTGTCAACCCTCAAGGGGATATGAGGAATGAAAAAGGAAATATATACCTTCATTTTATGCATAAATTCTTGTTCTATTCTTTTTAAAGCAACGGATATGAGCTATAAAAGTCTTTTTGAACACATTCACAAGCTTTATGCTAGGACTTTCTAATCACTAACTTTGAAAAACAATGTACAGCCATACAGCATCGTGAAATACTCAATAAAAATAGTGAGTAATGGCTAGTTAATTATGAAACTAAAATATATTTTTTGAGGATTCTTTAGTTCTAATACAGTGCTTAAAGTCATGATTCCTCTTTTTTTAAGTGTTAACAGGCGAAAAAATTTGTGTAGTGTAATTTTTTTCTAATAAAAGAAGTTTATGCGTGATGCAGTATGAAATTGAAACAACGTATGAAGTTTGGTACACTAAAGCTATGAGTAATGGTGAAGAATAAAAGAAAATTTTTTTTTAAATTTTTCTTTAGATTTTTTTAAGATTCACATTTGAATGTTAGGCCACCTCTAACTCCAATGCCGTGGCTAGCTGTGTTAGATTACGTGGATGAGGATCCATAGCACAAACAACCAGATTGAGATTGTACCACAGATTCTCAATTGGGTTTATGTTGGGTGAGTTTGTTGGCCAAAGGAGAATGGTAAACTCATCCTGGTTGCACTTCGAACCACACATGCACACTTCCAGCCTTAACATTGTCCTGCTGGAAGAAGCCATCATTACGAGAAAAAACAGCAACCATATAGTTGTAGTTGATCCATCGTGCCTTCCACAAAGATGAGTGAACGCAGAGAATGACAGGGAAATATTCCCCCAGACCATAATGCTCCAGCCTGAACCTTTCCAGCAACAGTTGCTTTCAGAGGTTACATGCTGTATATGCCAACGTCCATCTGTCCGATGGAGCATAATGCGTGATTCATTGTAAAATTCTACCTGTCACTACTCAGTGGACATCTAGGTACAGTGCTGGCATGCGAATTCCAGCCATTGTGGATGAACAGCGGTTAGCATAGGTGAATGAACAAGGCGTCTACTTCGGAGGCCCTGACACATAAACATTCGCTGAACAATAATTTGGGAGACACTGTTGGTAGCCCCTGGGTTCATCTGGGCGGTCAGTTGCTTAGCAGTAGCCCGTCTATTTGCCTAAACACATCTCCGCAGCCGTTGTTCACCTCTGTCATCTATGGCCAGTGGTGCACCCCATTTGCCATGCTGTTGATTTAGGGCAGTCCCATTTTGTCATGCACGGTATGCTTTTACCGCAGCAGTACACAAACTTAGCAGTTCCAGAAATGCTCCCTACCTTGGCCCAAAAGCCAATGCTCATGCCCTTTTGGATGTCAGATAAATCGCTCTGTTTCTGCATTACACCAGTTTTCTACGAAGACCTTGCATACCCTTTAGACATGCTCAACTGCACTGTGCTGTTATCTGATTTCTGTTAAGGGTTATTTAATGTCGACATTAAAAGTACGTGGTGGTCACATTAATGTGACTGGAGTGTGTAGATAGCTTTTCACTTAAATTATTTTTTATTTCAGTATAAGGTTGCTTCATATATATTTATGTTTATGAATATTTTATAAACTACTTTTTCCTTACATATAAGTTGAGTATGTTGATAGTGTATGATTTCTTTTTCAATTTGACTTTCTCGAAATATACGTACATTTTATGTGCTCAGAACTGTTTGTGGGGTAGTTTTGTCAAATCTATGCCTATTTTATCCAATTTAGATAGCTTTTTAATTTAAGTTAATGTTATGGGCTTCTTTACATTAATGTTTATGAATATTTCATTATTATTAATGCGATTAACATTAATGCATGGTGATTGTGTTATATATTTATACTTGTTCTTGAAACGTCTTGTTGGCTTAAGCCATTGAAATTGGGGAATCATACATTCCCTTGCCAAGTTGTTTCAATTGATAATGACTCCTGCCTTTTTCTCCATTTCTTACCTGGTTCATGAGAACATATAATCCAGCTATTTGATATTCAGCAGGCTGTCATCTATAACATCAAGGAATGGGGACAGGTGTTGCGACGCCATTGATTTATCCTTGAACTTTCCCTGATCACGCTCATGGCATCATAACTATGACGTAAGGATTAAAGTGATGTCATGCGCGCCGGTCACGGATTGGTTCCTGATTACATCACAAGATGATGTAGAATTGAGTGTTTATATGTATCTCTTTTCTTTGAAACTGTTGGCTTTTGTGTGTGTCTCTGTGCTGTGCTGTTAATAAAGATTTTTGTTCCAATAAACGTCGCAAAATATTATTTGCAGAACCTTGAGTTAGTAACATTTGGCGTCCGTGACAGGACGTGTTATTGGAAATAAAAGTAGATAAATAGAATTAAATATGGATCTTAAAGCACAAAAGGCGCAGAGACGAGTACTTAGGACTTCATTTACCTTAAGCCCAAATAAAGATAGAAAGTGAGCTTAAGAATGATGTAGTAGATTTACAGAAGATTTCGTTGCTACAAATGCAATTGAAAGAAAAATATTTGAGATTAGAAGAGGCCCAAGAAGCAGTATCTGGAACTTAGCTACAATTAGATAATGGAGAAGAATTCGAGACGGATTTCTCTGATGCGGAAAGCTACCGTGAAAAATATTTAGAATATTACTCACATCGATAAGAAGTTGGAAGAGACTGTTATTTCTGAAGTTCCAGACACACCAAGAAAACTTAAACTACCGAAACTCGAAGTGAGAAAATTCGGCGGAGTTCCTTTCGTTTTGGAGCCAGTTCCAAAAAATTCATGACGACTGGAGCATCCCAGATGAAGACAAGATGCAGTATTTTGTGGCTTCAGTTGAACCCAAATCAAAAGCGGAAAGACTCATTCTTAGTTTTTCGGCTACTGCAGCGAATTATCCGAAGGCAGTGGACCAATTGAAAGAGCTATTTGGAAGAGAAGATCTACTTGTCCAAATTTATGTTCGGGATCTTCTGACAATGGTTATGAAGAATGCTGTGTCCGGTAGAGCAAAAACGGACCTTTCAAGACTCTATGACGCGTTGGAGGGAAAGCTGGGAGCCCTGGAGAGCCTAGGACGAACGCAGGAAAAGTTTGGAGATTTCCTAGCCCCCTCCTCCCCTTGGTTGAGAGCTGCCTGCCCGAAGAAGTGCTAATGACGTGGGAACGGAACAGAAATCACCACGAACTATCCGACAACACTGCCGAAAAGAACATTCGCTCCTTAGAGAATCTAATGACTTTTCTCCGTCAAGAAATGCAGGGTGAAGAGATGGTTGTATTATCAAGAACTGGATTTGCGTCGAATCAAGTTACCCGTAAAAAGGAATATGTTTGTACCCCTCTAAACGAGATTAGTGGAGATCCGGCGACTGCGGCAGCCCTGGTAAGTTTAAAATCCATTGACAATAAAGTTGCTTGTATTTTTTGTGATCAGCCCCATCCCAGCCTTAAATGTTTTTCAGCAAAGAAAATGTCTTTAGATGAGAAGTTAAAAATATTTTCTATAAAGGGAGCTTGTTATTCATGTTTAACTAAATCAAATCATATCAGTAGGCAGTGTGACTTAAACTGAAGTGTAATTTCTGCTCTTTATCTCATTATAATATGTGTAGTAAAAAACTTGATAAACATTTAAGTGTAAAAAAATTCTCCTTCCACTATTACTCTTTCTAATCAATGTAGCAGAGATCGAACGATTTATTTGCAGACTCTCTGTGTAATTGCGCGAGGTCAAGGTCGAGAAAGGCGCATAAGGATTCTTTTAGATTCAGCTAGCCAGTATTCTCACGTGAGTGAAAGATTAATTGCGCACTTGGGATTAATACCGCATAGATATGAAAAATTAATTCACTCCCTGTTTGGAGGAACGCAAACGAAGCCTAAGAAACATGGAGTTTATTCTATCGAGCTGTCGGCTTTGAATGAAGATTACTCTTGTTGTTTAGAAGTTCTCTCAGAGGAAAATGTATGCAACAGTGTCCCAAAAATAACAGATAAGCAAATTCTAAATAATTTAAGAGAACTGAACATAGAGTTTTCAGATTCATTTAGCGAAGATTTAGAAATTGATTTGTTAGTGGGTTCGAATGTGTTAGGTCGCATTTTAATGAAGAAATGTTGCGAGTTAAATTCCGGTTTAAGTGTGGTCGAGACTAAACTCGGAAATACAGTTATAGGAATGCAGGATGATGTATGCTATATTGATAGAAATGTTATGACAACACTTTCAATGTATGAAAGAAATATTAAATTAACTGATCTCTGGAGTCTCGAAAATTTAGGCATTTCAAATCCAACACTAGAGGAAAGCAAACAAAATTCTTATAAAGACACTTTAGATGATTTTCAGCAGAAGCTAACAATTCTTCCTAACGGAAGGTATGAGTTACAGCTTCCGTGGAAACATGATCCAGTTAACTTACCTGATAATAAAGGTTTAACTTGGGCTAGACATGAGAAAGTTATCAAAAGGGCTGAAAGTAATGGCTTTCTTAGAGAGTATCAAAAGGTTTTTGAGGATTGAGAAAATTTGGGGATTATTGAAATTGTACCGGAAGAGGAAGTAAAAGCGGTTAAATGTCATTATTTGGTGCATAGGCCTGTAATAAAACTGCAAAGTGAAACCACAAAGTACCGTCCCTGTTTTGACGGGTCGGCTTGTGAAAATGGTAAACCTTCATTAAACCAATGCTTATATAAAGGCATAAATCTTTTAGAAGTGATACCCGATATTTTTTAAGATAGGTTTAGACTCTACCCTGTAGGATTAAGTGCAGATATAGAGAAAGCGTTTTCAATGTTATCAGTTCATCCAAAAGATAGACTATCTTCGATTCTTTTATCCTAGTAAAGGAGAATAAGTATATAGGCATTGTCGAATTGTTTTTGGTTTAAATTCTTTCCCTTTCCTATTAAACGCATCCATAAAGCATCTATTAGATAACGCACTCTTGAATATTGAAATGTTGTAGAGAAATTAAAATGTTCATTTTATGTTGACAATTGTTTATGTGGTGTAAATAATGCAAAGGAACAAGAAACTTTTATTGATATAGCTTCAAAATTATTGTCAAAAGGCTGTTTTAACTTGCGAGGCTGGCAAAGCAATGTAGCATGTAAATATGCTTCTCAGCATACAGGAGAGACGTCAGTTTTAGGCATGTTATGGAATCTAGACAAAGATACCCTGAGATGTAATATAAATTTTGAAATCTTAACGTGTGAAACAAAAATTACTAAAAGGTTCATTTTATCAACAGTGCAAAAGGTTTTTGACGCAAACGGGTTGCTATCTCCAGCTACATTGCCTCCCAAATTATTATTGCAAGAAACTTGGAAGTTAGAACTGCCTTGAGATTCAGAATTCCCTAAAAATATTGTTAATAAATTTATATGAAATGGGCAAATGAAATGTATTTGTTAAAAGAAGTTACTGTGCCTCGAAGTTACTCGATATATTGCCATAAATGAAACCTCTGATCTCCTTATTTTTGTTGATGCATCTAAAAGCTCATATGGTGCATGTGTGTTTGTTCGAGCTGTTGTAGAAAATGATGTAAAAGTTACTTTTACGTTCTAAGGCTAGAGTAGCCCCCTTGAAATCTCTTACCATACCTAGATTAGAATTAATGGCATGTTGCATGAGAGCTAGGCTTGCAAATTCAACTATCCGTGCTTTAAATCTACTTGGAATAAATGTAATTTACAGGTCTGATTCAGAAGTGGCTCTTTGGTGGATAAGAGAACAAGGAAATTGGTCCGTGTTTGTGGCCAATCGGGTAAAAGAAATAAGAGAACTTACCCAATTTCAGTCATGGAGACATGTTCCAAGTAATATGAATATAGCAGATTTGTTATCTCGAGGTTGTACCTCCCAAAAGATTTTAGATTCTAAATGGTGGGAGGGACCCCGATGGTTAAAAAACAATAGGGAACAGTGGCCTGCCAATGAAATTAAGGTATTCGTACACCTTCAAAACGTCATTTTCGTCAAAATTTTTGATTTTTTAATTTAAATGTTATTTGAAAATATGAACTTTTTTCTTTAAAATGGTGTTTAAATTTTGTTTCTATATTATTTAGAACTTAAGTTATGGGGATTTGAGTTTCACTCGATAGCACCTTTTTGAAACTGGAAGTACAAGTCTGCATTGCGAAGTAGTAAAAAATGTTGACATTTTTATTTTTCAAAATATCGTTTACATATGCAATAGTAAGAAATTTAAACTTTTTAAAATATGAATTTGGATTTTCAGAATTATCAAAAATATAATTGGCAACAGGTTTTTATGTATATTTTTATCCGGAATCTGGCAAGAAAATAGTGCTTTACTGTTTGCTTACATTTGCTTATGATTGTGTAGCTCTTTATAAGCGTCTGTTTAATCCTTTTTTATAACAGAAAATTTTAATTTTTGTCATTTAAAATGGGTAATGCTAAACGTAGAGTTAGTGCAAAGAGAAAACGCCAATTTCGAGGTAATGCATCTACCATTAAACATTCAAAAAATAGCAGCGCCACATCGACCAACGCCAGTTCTTCAAAAATTAAAATACCTGCTGTCTTTGATGAAGAAATAGCAGAATATCAACGTAAACCACTTACTGGTAACAGAATAATTGATATAGAAGTCCTGGAGATTCAGAAATCCACCACTAGAGAGCTGGAGGAATCGAAACCGAAACTTTTGGATCACTCCTTCACGGGAGGACAATTCGCCATTCTTTCTGATGTCATGACTATGCGATTGAATTTCTGCCCTTCATGCCTAAGCGCAAGATGAACTCCATTCATTCTAAACTATAATCTTTAGTCAATTATTATTCGCAATCTAAATGTAACAATATCTGATTTGTACCGCCATATGAGAGCGTAGAATATCGATTAAATTGAAAACTGGAAGAGGTAAGTCCTTTCTTTTGTTGAATTCCTTTTGTAGGAAAATTCTTGATGTGTACTATTCTATATTTAAGTCTAATCGTTTAAAAACAAAATTCTTAACTCTAACTCTAATCTAATCTAACATACATATTTTTGGTCCGTCGATTTGCCGAAGAGCCCGATGGATAATGGCTTCTAAACCAAAAATCTTAAAATCAATCCAACATTTTGATAATGTTGGAAAAGAGATCGAGAGATTCGAGGAGAGAATTCGTGACGCAATCGCCGAACCGGATTGCTCGGCTGCGCTAATTGATGTATTAAAATCTAAAATCGAGAGATATGAGAAAAAAATTAGAAGAGACATTTTCCGAATTGAATATAGATGTAGGTGAGGAAAAATGGGAAAAATACCTCGATATGCAGGATTCATTATTAAATTGCTCTGTATCGTTAGAAAAGGTGTCACATACATTCAAAAAAGAAAATTTGGAAAATAAAAATCTAGTTGCAAAAAAAATGCCTAAACTTGAATTGCCACAATTTCATGGGGAAATGGAATATTGGATAACTTTCAAAGAATTATTTCAGGCGACGGTAATTGATAATTCAGATTTAACAGAAATAGACAAATTGCAATATTTATTTGCGTCAGTAAAGGGTAACGCTGTTAAATTAATTCGAGGTTTCGCAATTAAAAAAGAAAATTTAAAAAATTGCTGGGAATTATTATGTGAGAGATATGAAAATAAAAATCAGTTAGCAAATTGCCAAATTAACAAATTATTTAGTATACGTACAAACAAAGCAAACTCGGCAAAACAATTGTATGAAATTCTAGATAATTGTAACGAAAGTGTAAGAAATCTAACTGTATTAGGATTGGAAATAAATCAATTGAGTGAGCTAATAATCATAAATCACTGCACTTCTAAAACTACACGAAGAAATTGCTCATCGCTGGGAGTTAACCTTGAAACCAGATACTTATCCAACACTGCAAGCATATCGTATGTTTATAGAATCGGAGGAACGTGCGTTAGGTTTATTAAGTGGAAATGCAGACGCTCCCAAATCGAAACAAGTAATCAAATTATTAACAAATCGTACGCAGAGAGTAGAAAAAATGTAGGGTTTGAAAAAGGAAGTCGGTTTAGTCAGAGAAATTTCAATCAACCAAAGAAATCGTTAGTATTTAATGCAAACTTAGATAAAAATTATTCATTCTCATGTGCGATTTGTAAAGAGAACGCGAGTCATCCATTATATAAATGTCCTGTTTTTAACCGAATGAAAGTTGAAGAGAGAATAAAAGCCATTGAAGGGATTTGCTGTACAAATTGCCTCAGAAAAAATCGCACCACGCCTGAATGTAGAATAAACATCGGATGCAAAGTCTGCAAAGATCGCCACCATACTTTATTGCATGTTTATAGCGTAAACGGTTCCGCGTTGAGTGAAAATAGTCAAAACGTAGTGGCGGTTTCTCGAGGTTGTCAGCTAAAGGGTAATAAACAAACCAGTCCCGTGCTTCTTTCAACCGCGATCATAAAAATAAAGTCTAAGTCGGGAAAATGCATTGAATGCAGAGCTTTAATAGATAACGCTTCGCAAAAAAAAAAAAAAATTTCTCTAATTTCGGGAAGGCTTAAAGAAAAATTAGACATCCCTGTAAAATCGGAAAAACATAAAATTTCGGGAATCAACGGGGTAAATGCTGAAACTTCACTACATAGTTGTACAATCGAATTCACTCCTCATTTCTCGTCTCTAAAATTTAATCTTGAATCTATAGTAGTTAATAAAGTTACATCACCTCTTCCTAATTTTCAATTTAAAAATCGCCAATTTCCACATTTAAAAAATCTGAAACTCGCAGATCCAAATTTTCACATTTCAAAACCAATAGATGTATTATTAGGCGCGGAAATTTATGCAGATCTGTTGGAAGGAATGCCTATTTTTGGACCTGCTGGAACACCAACAGCTATACCTACTAAATTGAGATATATCCTCTCTGGGAAAATCTATGCACCTCCTCTAAAAGAATCCATAGTTAATTCTAGTTTAAACGACCAACTGTCAGAACTTTGGAAACTCGAAGAAGTTCCTAAAACTAATGCTAAAATTCAAATTCCTGATCCGTGTGAAGAAAGTTTTTCAAAATCGTTGAAAAGAAATAATGAAGGTAGATATATTGTTAATCTTCCCTTTAAAGAAAATAATACTCTCGGTGAAAGCAAAGAAAAAGCCGTACAATTATTGTATGCCTTAGAAAATAAATTTCACAAAAATAAACAATTCAAGGACAATTTTCTAAATTTCATGAACGGGTATTTAGCACTCGGACATATGCGTAAGATATCTCAAAAACGGGATGACGAAGCACCTAATTGCTACATTCCTTATCATATGGTAATAAATGAAAAATCTACCACAACCAAATGTCGTGTTGTATTTAATGCTTCGTCTAAAACAAAAAATGGTAATCATTAAATGATGTTTTGATGACAGGGCCTAAGTTACAAACTGAAATATTTAATCATTTAATTAAATTTCGATCGTACAGGGTAGCATTCGCAGCTGATATCGAAAAAATGTATCGCCAAATCTTAATTTCGGATGAAGACTGTAAGTATCTAAGAATTGTTTGGCGAGCCACTCCCTCTGATTCATTAAAGTCCTTTGAACTCCAAACTATCACGTATGGTACTTCATGCGCACCGTTTCTCGCTTTGAGAACGCTGCAGCAGTTATACCAAGACGAAGAACAAAACTTTCCTTAGCAGCAAAAATAGCTCGGGAAAATATTTATATAGACGATCTGTTATCGGATGCAGACACAGAAGTTGAAGCAAAATCGATTATCATTGAAATTCAAAATTTACTGAAATCGGGTGGTTTTATTCTTCGAAAATGGTCAAGTAGTCACCCAAAGGTTCTTCAAGATCTAGATACATCACTTTTAGCTTCGAAGCCGATACATTCTCTAGGTGATGAAGAATCTAAACAACGCGTGCTAGGGTTAATCTGGAACTTGAAAACAGATTCGATTTAAGTTAAAGTAGTACATGAAGAAATTGTAAAAACAAAAAGACAATTACTTTCCGTCATTGCGCAAATCTTTGATCCTCTAGGACTATTCTCACCCTCGGTTATAACTCTCAAAATAATGTTACAAGAGTTGTGGAAATCTAAAGCCTTTTGGGATGATGCTATACCCTCATCCATTCTGGAAAATTGGAATAAATTCACTAAAGAAAGTAAATATTTAAATTCGATTTCAATACCTCGTTTTATGGGGATTGATCAAAATTCTGATATCATATTACATGGATTCTGCGACGCCTCTACAAAAGCGTACGCCGCAGTCGTCTATTTCAAATCTAAACAAGAAATACATCTTGTAAGTGCCAAAACCCGAGTTGCTCCAATCAAGCAACTTACGATACCAAGATTAGAACTTTGTGGAGCCCTACTATTAGCAGAACTCATATCAGTGATTCAAAAAGCACTCAGAACTAAACCAGCTGAATGTTTTTTTATGGACTGACTCCACAATTGTCTTAAGTTGGCTTATGAAACCCCCCATTAAAGAAAACATTTTCGTAAAAAATAGATTTAACTCTAAACCATCGTACCCTAAAATGGGAGATCTACCGAAACAAAGAATCACCCAAACTCGCCCATTTGAAATCGTCGGCATAGACTTTGCCGGACCTATTTTGACTAAATGTCAACACCTTCGAAAGGCTAACAAATTTAAGTCCTATATCTGTCTTTTCATATGTCTAGCTACAAAGGCAGTTCATCTTGAACTCGTCTCCACTTTATCAACTGATGCTATGCTAGCCGCACTGCGTCGATAAATTGCTCGACGTGGTCATCCGTCTGAAATCCATTCGGACAATGGCACTAACTTCATAGGAGCCAACAACTACTTGAAACAACTCTATATGCTAGTGAAAGAACACTCAATACAAAAGTATTCTACAGATAGAAATATTAGATGGAAATTCATACCCCTCTATGCTCCGAATTTTGGAGGTCTTTGGGAGTCCTCAATCAAGTTAGCCAAGAGGCATCTTATCAAAACCTGCAAAGGACATCTGAGTTTTGAAGAACTATCGACTCTATTGTGCCAAATAGAAGCGTGCATCAATTCTAGACCCCTGGTCCCACTTTCCAGTGATCCAGCAGATATACGAGCTCTCACACCAGGGCATTTCCTTATTGGAGAACCC
This sequence comes from Trichonephila clavipes, assembly GCA_019973935.1. Classification (NCBI taxonomy): domain Eukaryota; kingdom Metazoa; phylum Arthropoda; class Arachnida; order Araneae; family Nephilidae; genus Trichonephila; species Trichonephila clavipes. The sequence goes on along the minus strand of BMAU01019745.1, from coordinate 850,016 downwards.
TTACTCGAAATTCCTGAGAGTAAATCAATAACTAATACTTCTTTAAGTCTCTCTTGCAGATGGAAAAGTCTTTTGAAGCTACGTCAACACTTCTGGGATCGTTGGCACAAGGAAGTTCTAAATCACTACCAATCCAGGCCCAAGTGGAAAGCTTCCCAATCTGAGGTACAAGTGGATAATCTAATTCTGATATCTGATGACAACAGACCCCCTCTCTCCTGGCCCATGGCAAGAATACTAAAACTCATACCAGGCACGGATGGAACCAATAGAGTAGCCATTCTACAAACCGGATCTGGACTAACTCGTAGATCGATTAACAAAATTGTTGTCCTGCCAGTTTTAGCCCGGGAGGATGGAGATTCAGAAATCCACCACTAGAGAGCTGGAGGAATCGAAACCGAAACTTTTGGACCACTCCTTCACGGGAGGACAATTCGCCATTCTTTCTGATGTCATGACTATGCGATTGACTTTCTGCCCTTCATGCCTAAGCGCAAGATGAACTCCATTCATTCTAAACTATAATCTTTAGTCAATTATTATTCGCAATCTAAATGTAACAATATCTGATTTGTACCGCCATATGTGAGCGTAGAATATCGATTAAATTGAAAACTGGAAGAGGTGAGTCCTTTCTTTTGTTGAATTCCTTTTGTATGAAAATTCTTGATGTGTACTATTCTATATTTAAGTCTAATCGTTTAAAAACAAAATTCTTAACTCTAATTCTAATCTAATCTAACATACAAGTCCTTTTAAATTTGTTTTTACAACTTTGCTGCCCAAGATGTTTCGAAGGTTTCCTGCTTTCTGAGTATTCCACATATGGTTTGTGCTCAAATTTTGTTATCGGGTGTAAACATTGTGACTTTTACTCAGGGTTTTCTAGTTAAAAGAAAACTTTAAACTGTCCTGAAGTAAATACAAGATTTGTGTATGGTATGAGACGTTACGTTACGTGGTACGTTAAATTTACCCAGGCTCAGTAAAACTGCGTACACTAAACATGAGAATAAACTCATGTCCGTGATTTCAGAAGTTTGTGAACTATCAATGCAAAAAGCAACTTCTGAACTGTTAGTGCTACATCCTACTAAAAATAAAATTGTTGAATGTGGCATTTCAGTTGATGGAACGTGGCAGCGTAGAGGTTACTCTTCCATGAATGGGTGTGTCGCAGCTTTGTCAGTTGACACTGGTAAAGTAGTAGACATTGAAATAATGTCGTCATATTGTCCCACCTGCAGAAAGATTTCTAAAATGCCTAGAAGCATTGAGTCGGAAACTTTTGCAGCAGATCACCTGTGCCATAGCAGTTTTCAAGGTTCTGCGTTAAAAATGGAAGCTGTTGGTGCTACGAGAATCTTCCAACGTTCTATTGTCAAACGAGGCCTTAAATATGCACATTATTATGGTGACGGGGACTCTAAGGGCTTTATCAGTGTCAAAGATACTTATGGGAAGGATAGCGTCACAAAATATGGATGCATTGGTCATGTTCAAAAGAGAGTAGGTGCGAGATTGCGCAAACTAAAGTCTAAAAATAAAAATCTGTCTGGTAAAGGCAAACTAACCGACTCTTTTATTGACCGACTGCAAAACTATTATGGGATTGCTGTTCGTAGCAATGTTGGAAACCTATCCGGTCTTCAGCAAAATGTTATTGCGGCTTTGTTTCATTGCTGATCAAGTGTCGAGAAACCGATGCATGGGCATCGGAAAAGATAGTTGGTGCTACTACCAGCGAGGACTGTCTTGTGGCAAAAAGCCAAAAGAAAAGTACAAAGGCTTATCAAATGAAACATGATTAAGCCTACATATTTAGAGTTGTGTACCAAAGAACTGCTTACTAAATGCCTGCATGGCAAAACACAAAATTCAAACGAGAGTTTAAATGGCGTTATATGGCAGAGAGTACCCAAGGAAGTTTTCGTGTGCCTCAAAACTTTAAAATCTGGTGCATTGGATGCTGTGATCCAATTTAATGATGGATACAAGGGTTGTGTTTAAATTTTAAAGGTTAACAAACATCTTGACATCAATAGAATTAACGATGCAGAACGACATTCAACACCAAATGTAAAGCAGCGTAGAAAAATTTTAAGAGCTACAAGGGGGGAATCAATGTTTTAGAGAGTAAAGAAGGTGTTATTTATAAATCAGGAGCATTTTAAGTATATCAAATTGTGTTTAGTATTAAAAATTGCAGTTGAAAGTTTATTTCTGATTTATCTCAAAATGAATTTTTTTTAACATCTGACAACGTAAATATCAGAAAAAGTTGTGAACCAAATTAGTTCAAATTTTATAAATATATTTGTTTTACAGATTTAAAGAACCCCTACTACTTTCATAATTATACAGTTGATATGTTTTTAGTAACTAAGGTATATATCATGCTCGTAATAATTTTTCAATGTTCTTTTACTCGAACCTTGATAAAAATTGTAATAAATTGATTATCATCAGGAAAATAGTACCAGCCCTAAAAAATGTTATAATGATCAACATCAAATTTACAGAAAAGGGATATTTTTGTTTACGTTTGAGTTATGTGCCTTATTCTAATAATCAATTTAATTACTATTTACACTATGTTTTACTCCCTAAAATTTTTTTATGTACTACAAGTAACATATTAAATGTATTTTTCATATATTTCATCAGTAAAAAATATTTTAATAGCAAATATTACAATTTTTAAAAAGATTTTCTTCGAGGGTGTACAGATACCTTAATTGTGAACCTAAGGATGTTATTTTGGAAAAAAGGAAGTCTGAATTAGTTAATGTAAATATTTCTGATGAATTGGTCCCGTGGTATGCTGTACGATTTTCTAAATACAATTCAATAGTTCGTTTAATGGGCTGGATTTTAAGATTTATTAATAATTCTAGGGTTCATGTTGAGGAAAGAAAACTTTCCGAACTATCGTCGGACGATATAGAAAATGCTGAAAGGGTGTTAATTCGGTTAGTACAAGATAAGATGTTTCCTAATTTGAAATCAATACCCATTGTAAATGTCTTTAAACACAATGAGGGAATCGTTAGAGTTAAAACTAAAATAACTGAGAGAAAAGATGATCCAAATTTTATTGCTCCTATTTTGATGCCTAGTAAATGCCTTTTAACCATAAGATTAATTGAGTATTATATCATCTAAAACATTGCCACACTGGGGTTCAAATTCTTATGTCTATACTGCGTGAAAAATTCTGGATAATGAAAACATGAAAAACGGTTAGGGAAGTAATTATGAAGTGTGTGCCCTGTCGTCGATATAGCTCTAACTCTCCTATGAGTGATCCTGTGAGTCTGCCTGCGGATCGTGTTAAAGATGCTAACGCGTTCGACATTACAGGTGTTGATTTGGCTGGACCTCTTTTTACTAGAGATGGAGCTAAGGTGTGGATAGTGCTTTACACTTGTGCCATTTATCGGGCGATACATCTAGAGCTAGTGAGTTCATTGTCTGAGTGTTTCATGCTTTCTTTAAGACGGTTTATTGCCCCCCTCAAGTCCTGCAGGCCGCCTCAAAGTGGCGAGGGGGTGTACCTGGGCGGAGTGGGCGATGTACGTCGGGAGTATCTACTCCTGGTAGGGCCACCTAAGGCGTGAAGGCCACTCCATTTTGCTCAGCTAAGGCCTGTAGGTGAAGGAGCCAAATCAGTCCCCTACCTTCGGGTGCTCCAGGTCTTCGTACTTCAGGGGCTGTACCACATTTCCTTTTTTTTTTCATGAGCTTCTCGTCTTCTTTGGAACATGCTGCATCACTCGTCACGCAGAATAATCAGGAGTGCGCTGAGGGTTTAGGCAGAGGGCCCTCTTCGAAAAATTTGCAACGGTCTCCAGCTAAATATCGGTCTCTTAAAATCATACACTGCAATATAAATGGAATATCAACTTATGCTTCAAGGATTAAACTTGACGCTATCTTGGACATCGCTGAATCTCTGGAGGTTCAAATTATTGCTCTTCAGGAGACTAAATTGAAAGAACATGCTAAGCTTAAAATTAAGGGCTACAACATAATTCGTTCTGATAGACAAGAAGGCGGAGGCGGTGGCCTGGCTTTTCTTGTAAGGGATATCAACTATCGTACTATTGATAATCCACAATTTACTGATTCGAAATTGGAAATCCAACGCTTAAATGTCATTTGGAAGGGGAAAAATCTTAACATCTCTAACATGTATCATCCTCCCAATCAAAAAAAAAAGTCTGCCTGATAATCTGCTTGACATATCTGAATCAAATCTACTTGTTGGTGACCTGAACGCTAAACATAGTTCATGGGGCAGCGTAATTAATAATAAGAGAGGTGTAGAACTGCATAACCTTATGGATGACAGTGCTCATCTTGCTCTAAACGACGGCTCCCCCTACTTACTCCTCTCACAGCTATCATACCGAGGAAGCCTTAGATGTGTCAATTGTCAGCTCAGACATCTTCCCTTTCTGCAAGTGGACAGTTTTACAGGACATTGGAAGTGACCATCTACCCATATTAGTAGAATTAAAGTGGAAACAAATGACTCAGTTGGTTAAGAAAATTTTTGGAACTTTAAAAAGGCCAATTGGGAGAAGTACAGAGACACAGTTGATCGTGGGCTGCTCTCAAAACCTCCCTTTGAATGTAGGTCTATTGATGATCTCGATGAGTCCTGGCTTTCTTTCAAGAAAATCATCTTCAAGGCTGCTGGTCAAGCTATACCTAGGGAAATTACAAACGGCCCTCTCCATTTTTTATGCATAAATCTCCATTGCTTCAACCCCTGTTGAAGAAAAGAGTAGATATTTGCCGGGAAATTAAAAAATCTAACAATCCCTCACTTAGGTCAAGCCTAAACAAAATAAATGCTGAGATAAAAAGAACCTTTATCCATCTTAAGAGAGAGAAATGGAAAGAATTGTGCAAATCTATTGATGCACACACCCCTAATACCAAACTTTGGAAACTCATGAAATCTTTGAGCATTACTCAACCGCAACAGGAGGAGTGTAATACTATCATTGATGACAATGGACAGATTTCCTCTGACAATAAAACTTCGGCCAATTTGTTGGGTTCCTACTACCAAAAGACGAGTAAACTGAATTTTAATGCAATGGACAAGGATACAGAGAATTATGCTCGAAAATTAGTTCATGGATGTCGCAGCTCAGAGCATGGAATCCCTATATTTAAAGAGTTCTTTACAATGCAGGAACTTAATATGGCTTTGAGCAACCTTGATCCATCTAAATCTCCCGGGCCCGACAATATTCATGGCCAGATGATCTCTAGACTTAGTGATTGGGGAAAGAAGAGTCTTTTAGAAATCTTTAACTTGTCTTGAGACTTGGAAGACTTCCTCGTGATTGGAAAAAAAGCCCTGATTATTCCTATTAGAAATCAAGCAAGAAAGCTAGCTATCCTGAAAGTTTCAGGCCGATTGCCTTAACAAACTTCTCCTGTAAGCTTATGGAAAAGATTATTCTTGAGCGACTTACTTACTATCTAAATTCTAATGACTTGCTCTCAATCGAACAATATGGTTTTAAAAGGGGACACTCTACTGCGGATCAGATTTTGTACTTCGGACAGAGTTCGAGACTCCCAAAACCTTAGACCATCACATCATACAGTTGCTGTTTTTCTTGACCTTTCAAAAGCATTTGATAGAGTTTGGAGAAATAAATTAATCATAAAGCTTTTCAACACCTTTGGCATTAGAGACAGAGCCCTATCTTGGATTTTCGACTTTTTGAAAGATCGAGAGATCAGAGTGAGATTTAGACTCTTTATCTAAAACCTTTAGGCTCAGCCAAGGTGTCCCGCAAGGCTCAGTCTTGAGCCCCTTGCTCTTTTCCTTATACATTGCGGGCATTGAGAAAATCATCTCTCTCTAGAAGGTGTGAGGTGGGGCTTTTCGCTGATGATATCGTCCTCTGGAACTCTAACTCTGACGTCGTCCATATAGAAACCGCGATCAATACTACCCTTTCTGACATACAGATTTTTGCTTTGCAACATAAACTGTTATTTAATGTATCAAAGTCAACCTCTAGCTTCTTCACGACTAACCGACGTTTATACAATTATCAACCTCAAATTTTTATGGAAAGCAAATCCCTTCTCTATGAAAAACACCCTAAATATTTGGGCTACATTTTGGATCCTGAGATACTTAGCAACAAGCATATAGACTATGTGATAAACAAAGGCAGGAAGAGACTTGACTTACTGAAATACATCGCTGGAAGGGACTGGGGTGCTGATGCTGGTACTCTCAGACTGACATACACCTCTTTGATCAGACCTGTCTTAGAGTATGGCTCTCAAATTTATTTCAGTGCATCACGTACTAATTTGGCGAAACTGGACCGAGTACAATCAAGCGCTGCTAGAATTATTACTGGCATGCGACATAGCTGTCCCACAGATCTAGTTCTTTTCGAAGCTGATATCATGCCCTTGATCTGAGAAGAAAATTACTGCTTTCAAAGTACTTTTGTAAACTTTACAGTTACGGAGATTATAACCGCACATCTGCATATCTCATAACCTGGACAAACAGACACAGACTAAAAAGAGACAGTCCTTTCTCTCGAATGCAAGCGATGGACCTATTAGATCAGGACATTGAAGAACATTTTTTGAAGAACGTATTTAACCCTCAGGAGGGATTGCCTAGAGTCCATTTTAAACCAGAAATGGGAGCTCATACTTCCAAAAATCAAGATCCACCTGAATTTTTACGTCAATTAGCATTGAGATTATTAACAAAATTCCAGCTACTGCAATGCAAATTTATACCGACGGTAGCAAAGACGAACAAAACTCATGTGGCAGTGGCATCTTTATAAAGGCTCCTAATTGTTCTCATAATATCAAAATTAGGAATTCAGACTTTTGTTCTGTTTTTTAGATCCGAGTTAATTGCCATTGATGAAGCTCTCGAATCATCAAGACGATGACATCTCCTGATGAAATATGGATATTATGTGATAGCCGAAGTGCTATCCAACACCTTAGCGACTGGACAAATGTTGGAGACAAAACATCGGTCTCAATTCTTAAAAATCTTAAAGAACTTTCCCAGCAACATGAGATTTACTTCCAATGGATTCCATCTCACATTGGTCTCTTTGGCAATGACACAGCTGACCTTTTAGCCAAGGAAGGTGTCACTGAAAATTTAATGTCGAGAAGAACTTTGACTTTCTCGGAAATTTTTCTAAAACGAAATCTTTGATTCAAGAACTATGGAAGACTCCTCCGACTCACCCCTGGTATAATAGGCAGGCCCCAGGTGGTGCCCTTTCCATCAAGGCGGATAGAGTCGTCCAAACAACTATTAGTAGGCTTGCAAGTGGACACATTAGAGGCCTTTCCTTTAACTTAGGCCAGAAAATTTACGAGAATTGTACTAAATGCAATTTGGTACAGGCAACTCCAGATCATCTTTTGTTTTGTGCAGGACTTGAAAGGGAGGACATCTATTCCAGTCCTCTTTTGGTGTACGATTTCCTGAGGACTCTTGGGCTCATGAACCTGGTCTAGCCTGCGGCTAGACAGGAGGAATTAGTCAACAACAACAACAACAACGGTTTATTGCACGTCGTACTAGAACAGAAACTATATATACAGATAACGGAACTAATTTTGTCGGCACCAATAGTGAAAAATCTAGAATGGGATAAAATAATGCAAGAGACCGATATTAAACCTATTAAATGGAAGTTCAACCCCCCCCAACTGCCGCTTGGTGGGAGAGATTAGTACAAGTAATTAAAGAATTATTGAAGCGTACTTTAGGTAAAGCAATTTGAAAATATGAAGAATTTTTAACTGTTCTGTGTGATTGTGAAGCGGTGGTTAATTCTCGTCCATTAACCTATGTTTCGAAAGATCCGAATGATTTAATACCATTGACACCCAGTTTGTTTTTAAACGGGAAATCTTCATATGACACCATAGATTTAGATTTAAGTGAATTATCCCAAGTTTCAGAAAAGAATAAGATATCGTAGAAAACCGATCCATGATTTTAGATCATATTTTAGGAAAGAATATCTTGGTCAACTACGTCAAAAACGCCCAGGAAAGCCGGGTCATGATTTCAAAGTTGGTGATGTCGTGATGATTGAAGAGCCATCCAAGAAGCGCCTGTATTGGCCGTTAGGAAAAGTAATAAGTCTGCTTCCAGGTAGAGATGGTAAAGTTCGTACCTTGAAATTAAAATGTAAGAACTCTGAACTGATTCGTCCAATTCACAGAGTTTATCCACTAGAAGTGCCATTTATAAATGATGAAATTGTAAAAATTGATGGCGTTCCGACATCTAGTGCTAATGAAGATAAATTAACCAGTAATGCTGTCATAAAAAATAAAGTCACTAGATCAGGTAGATTAGTTAAGATACCTGAAAGACTTGGATTATTTAATGAAGTTTTACATGCTTTTTGAGTGATATCAATACACTCAAAAGGGTGGGAGAATGTTGCGGCGCCATTGATTTATCCTTGAACTTTCCCTGATCACGCTCGAGGCATCATAACTATGACGTAAGGATTAAAGTGATGTCACGCGCCGGTCACGGATTGGTTCCTGATTACATCACAAGATGATGTCAGATGTAGAATTGAGTGTTTATATGTATCTCTTTTCTTTGAAACTGTTGGCTTTTTTGTGTGCTGTTAATAAAGATTTTTGTTCCAATAAACGTCGCAAAATATTATTTGCAGAGCCTTGAGTTAGTAACAACAGGTTTGAAGGATTCGTTCAAGATGATAAATGAAAGAACTGCTCATCTATGGAATTGAGAGAAAGAACAGGCAAAAATTTGAATGATGGTTTTGAATGGCTGTGCAGAAATCGGTCCAGTGTGAAAGAGGAGAATCATTATGTTTCTCGGAGTGTAAGGAAAGGGTCTTGGTTTCAACTAAGCAACATGGATATGTGTACGGTTTTGTTAGTGATGCGTAAATGGTTTGGAAGATGCCCTCAGAAATATGCAGTCGTAGACTTGGGTGTTGGTTCACACACGGCTGTCGATTGGTATAATTTCTGTAGGGAAGTATGCATACATGTTTTAATTAGATAGTTGCAAGATTGGAGGAGTGGATGCGATTGTTGAGGTGGATGAGAGTAAATTTAGGAAAATGAAATATGGTAAAGGAAGACCCGTGAATGGAAAATGGGTGTTTGGAGGTGCTGAAAAGAATTCGAACAAATGTTTTTCAGAGTGGTTCCATGCCGAACGAAAGAATGTTTGCTTGCTGTCATTAAAGAATGGGTGTTACCTGGTACCACAATCATTTCGGACTGCTGGGCTTCTTACAATTGCTTGAAAGATGAAGGTTTTCAGCATTTGAAGGTAAACCACAGTCTGACGTTTGTGTGCCCGGTAACAGGTGCGCATACTAACAGCATTGAGGGCTCGTGGAGTGGAATCAAACGTTTCCTTGGAAATACGACTCATCGCACCGAGGACATGTTTGATTCATATCTGCATGAGTTTATGTGGCGAAGGAAAAATTCCCATTCCGTTGAAAACGAAGTCTTCAAAACGTTCTTAGCGGATGTGGCGAGTTTTTCCCCCCTTTGCAACAGGACGTATCGCCGGAGCACGAAATAATTCCGCAAGATGCTCAGCCGGGTACATCCTCTTCATAAACATCGTTATTTAAGGTAAGTCAATAAATTTTCATTTTTAAATGCATAATTTGTGCAGCGATTTTCCGTTTCAAAACTTTAAAATACTACATTTTTGATGATTTTCCTTCCGACATCTTGAATTTCGCGCTCCGGTGTTGCGTGTTGTGGTAGGGTTGAAACTCCAAAACACAACACGAAAAAACACGCCAAATTGGCGATTTTTCAAAATTTGGTGGAAAGGCGCCCGATTCGACAATTTCACAAAATTTCTCTTTTAGAAAGTTATCAACTTTCATTAATGCTATAATTTTGGTTGCAAATGCACTCACAAGTTCAATAAAGTCGCCGAAAAACGGTACAACTGGCGGTAAACCAAATATTCCCGCTGGTAATCTTTTACCTTCACATTTGCCAAACAATTCGTGGTCTTTTCTTTTCGGTTGGGTCCTAATACAGCCCACCCCCGGTTTTTATGCTTTTTTGTCGCCAAGTTGGACGATAACTTCGCCAAGCTGGCAACCCTTCTTTTTTTAATTTAAAATAAGAGACCGTTATTTGTGACCTTTAGGTATCGGCAATTAGTAATTTCCGTTAATTTCGTCAGCTTCGGCAACCCTACTAACTATGTACGAGTGGTAAAAACTGTTACCATTTATTCGACGCTTTGCGATTACCGGTCACTGTTAACGAGACGAAAGCAAGAGGTTTATTTTCTTTTTAAATTTTTTGTAAAAGGTGGTAATTATTAGATGGTGCTTTTCAAATGATAGAAATGACGTACGCTAGCAGGAAAAAATCCACATAATGCAAGGAAAGGTACGTAGGTTTGGCAAAAGCCGTTTGAGTAATTTTAGAATGTGTTTCATATCTTTTTAAGAAACTAAATCGTACACAGGAATTTGTTCAATTTTTCTCCTCGCCTTCGAACATCAATTCGTTCATTTTAGAATGTACTTAATTTCTCCTACTTTAAGTTTACTTTTTTCATTAATTTGTTCTTATTAATGTCTTAAAAATTTCAGTTTTTCTACACCGAGCTTCAATTCCTTTTCGGAATGTTCTTAATTGCCTCTTTTTTTAAAAGTTAAAGAAAAGAATTTTTCTTTGTGACCTTTGGCTATAAATTTTTACTAATTAGAATGTCCTTAATTTCCTATTTTTAAAAGACGAGATTTTACTAAACTTGTTCGTAACGTTTGAAAAATTTCTGTTTCGAGCTTCCGATTCTTCTTTTTCGGAGTGTTCTCCATTTCCTATTTTTGAAAAGCTAAATTTTTCATGGAATTATTGTTCCGTAAGTTTTAAAAAGTATCTATTTATTAGAAGCTAAATATGATAAATTTTCTAATATTTTCCAATCCTGCTCCTTCGGACAAGACTTCTGCACAGAACTATGTCCATCGTGTATAGCGAGAGACTTGGGATCAACAGGTCCTCAACAAACTGCATAGCATTCATCCTTCCACTTCTCATTGGGCAGCACTACCAGTGCGAAGACATGATGTCCGTTTGACTCGGCTTCGCATTGGTCACACTCGTTTCACGCACAGGCACCTTCTGTTGGGTGAAAATGCCCCAGAATGTCCCTCGTGCAAGGTTCCATATTCAGTTTGTCATATTTTAATAGATTGTCCTATTTTTAACCGTCATCGCATCACCTTCTTTCATACATTTGTTTTAACCTTATCTGACTTGGTGGGGGAATCCCCCCACCAAAATCTATTTGCCTTCGTTTAAAAAATTGGATTTTTACATATGATTTGATTTGTGTGTTTCTTTATATTTTTAATATATTATATGCATGCGTGCATGCATATACATGTGTACATATATTTTTATACATATATATTTTTAAAATGTATGACATTCTCTCTCTCTTTTAACAAGTGTTTGGCGCAGCTTGGCCAAAGTTGGCCCTTGCGCCATTAAAATTAACAATCATCATCATCACCTTCGGACAAGACGCCATGTTTCTTCCTGTTTGCTTAGACGCGACTTTGAAAATCGCGCCTTGAAAAAAAATCTTCGACAAGGGGTGGGCTATAATCTTATATAATTTTGCAGTTTGTAACAATGCATGTTGACTACCTTCCTTGCAAGGCCTTACGTTATTACTGTACTGGCCACTTTTAAAAATATTTTCGTTCTCCATCTGATGTAGTATTTCATTTTATGCCGATTCGTCTTAGCTTTTCTATGAGCAGAGCATAAAGACCTCTCTTTGAACCTTTAAGCTATATCTGTGAACATTTTTCTTCTCCGTGATGTTTTTAACTTAATGTAGATTTTTAGAGTAAACAGTGCAAAGAATTTGTACATATTTTGGTACTAATCAGTTGTAAGGACCTTGCGTGTGTACTTGCTTTTCCATGTTGTTTCAAACCTAAACATTGAGGGTATTATCAATCTATCGTAGTGCTTGAGTTACAATCCATATAATGTTGATGTCACGACACAGAAGATTGTTTTCTCAATAATTAGTAAAGCTTAAAACTTAATCATTCCCTGAATATCAGTACTTATCAGTGGTACTTTTTGCCTACTTCCATCTACATAGCAAGATCATTTGGGCGAAATTCTTATGACATTTTTTTCCTTTGAAATAGAGAAAGATTATCAGCATATTCCATGTTTCATCATTGTTGCAAGACAGTAAAAAAATCTAGCTATAAGTGTGCCAGAAATAAAATGACAATCAATTCAAACAATTTGGAATTAACAGATTGCAAATATTGTAATTTAAGTTGCGTATAATATTTTCCGACATGTGATTTTGTTGTTCTAAGCTGTTTATGATGTTTTCATCAAAATCAGACATAAATTCATCTATTTAAGATACCTTTTTAGTCAGAATTAATGTCATAATTTCTATTCCTTGTTTAGTTCCTTCATATTTATTTATGTTTATTTTATTTGTTTTAATTTTTCATATTTAAGATTTTCTGTTGGTGTTTTGTTTGTTCAGAACTGTTTATGGTACTTTTATCAAAATTAGGGCTTAAATTTCTGTTTTGATAACCTTTTAACTTAAATTAATGTCATAATTTCTATTTCAGTCTCACATAGTTTTGGATTTTATTTCCTTACTTATGATTGTAGTGGACATAAGTTATACGACACTGTGACTCAAAAGTTAATTTTTCAGCTAAACAATGTGGCCGCGGTAGCCGAGTGGTATAGGTATCGGATCGTGGCTTGCCTGGTCACGAGTTCGATCCCAGTACCACTAAAGACCCGCCGTGTAGGGCAGCGATGCACGTTAAATCTGTCGAGAGCTGAAACGTCCTCCCGTTGGTGTGGTAGTTAGGAGAGGGGGGTGCCAGCTCAGGTGTCGTCCACGTCACTTGACCATGGTTCAAAATTACGTGGTCCGTCGCCAAAAGCCCTCGTGTAGCTGAACAGTGCGACGTTAATATTAAATCAATCAATCAATCAGCTAAACAATAATTTGTGAAGCTTTTTCTAATAGAATCTTAAATCACATGATTATTTATTCACCAAAAAATCTTTTCAACAGTTTCTTTCTGTCAAAAAAAACATTGCTTTTCTTTGTTAATTGACAAATTCTAAAATTCTTACAATAAAGTAGAAAATCCTAGCAAGTAGTATAACAAAGAGAAAATAGAAATAAATTTAAACTAATTACTATTAACAGATTGACAATATTTGAAAAAAAACTCTACCCTCTTTATGTCAACTGGTATTGACAAGATTTTGGCATTTTTTCTACATGCTGCATTTGGCCTCATGGTTTTGATAACCGATAAATCCTCATATTTGTTAACATTAACATTATTTATCAAGGAAAGAGAGTTAACATTATTTATCAAGGTTTTCACTGAAACTATGGATGTGATTGAATGCACAACAAAGTTATTTTCATGTACTTTAAAATTCAGTGTTATTGCAATTTCTGTCATGTGGCATCATGGTTTGATTTTCTTTCTGACAATCCGTTCTTCATATAGATTTTTGAAGATTTTATACATAAACATTTGTTACATATGCATATATTTCTATGACATTTCCATTGATTGGGAAAAAAAAAAGGTTATTTCTTTTCTTCCTTCATCAACAAATACAATGTTCTCATCATTACAGGAAAACAGATCAGATGCTTATCAGACTTTTGTTTTTTGAAATATATATATATTCTATTTATACCATTTGTGATCCAAACATGTTTGTAGAAAAAGAATGCAGCTTGAAAAGTGTTGATGGGGTTTTGTCTTGTCATCACGGTTCAACTTTGCCTCTGATAATGTTTCTCCTTTAGTTTTATGAAGATCATATGCTTCATACATATCTTACTGTCCATATATATATTTCAATTATCTCTGTTATTTATCATTGTATTTTCTCATTTGTTTGCTCATTGCCACAGAATTACAATGATTTTCAATTGAAATATTGCAAATAAGTATTGTTTAAAAAATTAATTTTTTATCAACAAAGGTTTATTTTTCTCATTAGGTTTATTATGGTTTTTCTCAACTTAGGTCTGTTTTAGAGTTTTTTACTTTGGTTCTTACTAATTTAATTCTATCACTATTGTATTACATCTAAATTTTAAATTAAATGTAATATAGATGTTAGATAGTATTACAGCCATTCCTCATGTAATATTAATTTTAATGCTACAGAAAACAATTTAATTACAATGTAGGCTTATTTTATCTATTTTTTAAATTTTAATTTGTACTAATTTACTTTTTTTCCAGTTGAAGGCTTCCTAATATACGTTATTTATGATAATATTTGATATTTAGTAAAACGGTTTATCACATAATTTTTTTCTTTTGGTTTATTTCTTTCAGGTTATTTCACTTATAGTTCCCATAGAATAAACATACTTCTGTTATTACTTTTCTGTTATAATTTTATTAATATTTTCATTGATTCATTTCTATTTATTTTTTTAGAATGTTAATTTCCTCTCTTACATTCAAATATATGTTTTTATGAAATCATTCTTTACTGTAAGGCCAAATTGCAATTAAATTAAAATTATTTATAAAGTGAACACTCATTTAAAAAAATTTTTTTTTGGATTTTTGTCTTGCAATGGCTCTACCCTCTTTAAAAAATATGTTTGCTATAAAAAGCTGAATTTTATTTATTTTAAAACTTGAAAAAGCCCATGCAATGCCTGGCCATGCAGCTAGTGAATACATAAAATGATAAATCAATAAATTTGCTAGTGAAGGAGTGAGAACAAGAGATTCAATTAAAATCTAAATTTAATGAAGTACAGCTCCTAAATTTTAAGTTGCACACAGGAATTCTTACTCAGCTATAAGCATTGTTGAGGCATTCTAAACAATACATTTAAGGGGAAAATACTTACAAATTTAACGCAGAATATGAAATGTGAATACTGATAACTTCAACCAAGTTAGGCATTGACAGTTTGTTTGAAAAAGAAAGTACATCCCAGCTACACTAAATATAATAATTAGGTAGCTGGCACTTGGAGCACATATTCATATTACTAATGAGCAACTTTTATTAACATTATAGAAATTTTTTAACAAATCCAATATTTTGCTTTGTTTTTACAAAGTATCTACAACATGTTGAACTACTTTAAATAGTATTTTCAGATATATTCCAAGAGTGTGTGGAATGGGGTTCAAAATACCTTGTTCTAAGGGTGCTGTGAGTCAAAAAGTTTTAAGACCACTGGTTTATTGAGGACGTAATTTATGTTTATATTTCCAAACATGTATGGAATTATTTGAATATGAGCTTCAATTATATTTATTAGTGCTTAGAAGGTTTGAGGTCAAAACCCGGGAAATAGCAATAAGAAGTTTCTAGTTTTTAAGCCTAGTTAAGCTTTTGCTAAAAACTTTAGGGAATCAGTATTTCTTATAGAGAATTTCTCTCTATATCATTAAATATTTTTTTGTTTCTCATTTTCTGTTAAAAATATATTTTGATTTATGTTTTCCTTTCTGGTAACCTTTTTGTTAAGGTATTTATTATAAACTAGAATGTAAAAAAGTTAAGATTCCTATTATTAATGTTAATAATTACACAAAATAAAAATGTAGCAGCATGTGGGAATTCATAAAACTGTGACGTGATTTTTAAATTGTGCTGAGATTGTGTTAAACAGTATTTTATTTGTTTCGTATACAATTCCACATATAATAATAGGGCCAGTGCACAGCATATGAATGTACCTGGAGTTGAATAATTAGAAAACTTGACAAATATTAAGTACATTGCTTGCTCAAATATGGGATTGATACAATTTCAACAAATTTTTTTCCTGCATTAAAACTATATATATTGGTAGTAACCTATTGACTAAAAAATATCAAATTCAATCAATGATTGATTGATTGCATGGACAACATTTGACACGAACATCAGATACAGGTACAAGACCCAATTCTGATCTTTCACATCATGCATTGTTCCTGATCATTTTAGGTTTAGAGTTGATATTATCTTTTTATTAAAGAGAATTTCTGATAAATGGGAGAGTATTATATGTAAATGAGCCCTACCATATGTATTAAATACGAACACTTATAAGCAGGGAAAGAAGATATTTTTAGATTAGATGTTAAGCAGGGTTCTCAGCACAAACTTAGTTCAAAAACAGTGTCCTTTTTTCTCAAAAAAGTTGACCCAACATGTGAGAAGGCTATTATTAAAACTTTTTTTTTTATACAACTTATATGTGTTAGAATTCTTGAGTGGGGCTTGGAGTGAAATTTTTGTGATCCAACATAATTTTTAAAATTGTATTATTATCTTCATTCTGTGAAGTTAATGTAGAAGTTTTGATAGTTTCCTTTTCTTTTTTGCGTTTGAGAATCTTTGGTGTATTAAATTTTTATTGGGTGGAATATCTTTATTGGCAGTTGGAAAATGTATTTCTTGTGCATTCAACATGTCAACAGCTTCTAATTGTGGTAATGCTGATTTTAGAATCCTGTTGAACACATCACATTTGTCGTCTGATTTTAATGAATTTATTAGTTCTTAACACTTTTGTCTTAGTTCTTCCTTTTGGTGTTCAAGTGAGAGGAGTTTTTTTTTTTGGTTACTTCATTCAATATTAATTTTTTTCATCTATAATAACTCGAGATTCATTGTGTATTGTAGTTGTATTTATAATAAGCTGATGTAAATAATGTACATGTTTGCACATATTCCACCTAATTGATGAATCAACACAGCTGCATATATTACACTTGGTGCACTGTATGCGACATGTACAGGTTTCATTATTTTTATGTATTGAATACATTTATGTATTCTGTGTTGATGAAACTGACCACACAACATCACTCGTTTTGTGTCTGATTCTCAGATCTTACTCAAATTTCCTTCATTTGCTGTAATTAAAGGATCAATCATTTTATCTCTTATGAATCTCATGCCACATATAGCCTTGTCTAATCTCTTAACATTTTTCCGATGCAGTTAAATGTATTTTAGTGTGCGGTGAATTCTTTCAATGTGCATGTTTGTGTTGATGCCGCTGTGAAGTCTATAACAGTATGCCCAGCTGGATGTATTTTGTACATAATAAGTTTCAAAGTAATTCAAAAATTCAATAGTGTCAGGATCTTCTTTAAAGAGTTTTATTGCTACTTCTGTCAGTGTTGAAAAGTATCAATATCCCGTTCTTCTAAGAGTTATCTAATAATTTTATACGTTTTTGCCAGTTTTTTAGCAACATTGATATTTTTAAAAAATTTTCTCCAGGCTAACTATATGAAATGCACAAAAAAGATGTTTCTGCGGTAAACACATTTCAGACTTCCATGCATTAAAAAAGATTCTGCCATATCAGACATAAAAACTTGTGGTTGTATTTGCCCATTTTTTTCTTTAATATATGAAAAAAATTGATAGAATAAGTTGATCACATCGATTAGAAATTAAAGCACACAGAAAGCATAGGTGCAAATCATCAATTGTAAGTAAAGTTGTTAATTCAAAGTCATATCCATTAACCCCATGTGTACTATCAATACATATACAAACAGAACTTAATTTCTTAAGTATCTATTGAACCTTGGTCATAATTATCAAAAAATTGCTTTCTTTTAAAACTGTATGTTGTATTCAATATGATCCCTGGATTTTATAAAACAAAACACACGCGAATTTTCAAAATTTTGCATTTCACGCACATACATATCTACATTGACACCATCATTTTCATGTTTCACAGAATTGGAAGACAGATTAAAAGATTTTTCGATATTATGTAGATCCTTCTTTGTAAGTAATTGAACCCTCTTAAGCCCAGCATCTCTGATATTGAATTTCTAATATCATCTAAAATATCTATAAAGGAATTTTTGGAGCTATCTTTGAGGCAATAATTTTCCTTTCATCTGCTGTTAAAAATAAATTACCTATATCATTCTGGCATCAAAAATGTATTTTTTTATATACTATACATTTGCCATCTGTATGTTGTGTTACTTTTAACACAGCTGGGCAATATGCATTTATTTTATTGCTACTAAGGATTTTTAAATGATGCAAACCTTTACCATGTGAAACAAAATTTCCTGAATGGTGGCATCTGAAATAACAGCATTTTACACCATGTGAGTTAATATGTTTGCTACCATCAGAAACAATTTTGACTTTGTACGACTTTCAATTTCTGCCTTCCATGCCAAACAATCATCAAATGAATTAAATTCTAGCTCAATATGATTCATATCAATTTCATGAACATTTTTAAAATGAAATATGATTGATTGCTTTTCAAACTTACCTTAACATAGAGGACACATATAATTCCCCGTTTGATTAATCGTTGAAGTATGAATTTTATTCAAATGTCTAAGATTTTTTTGGTTACTAAATTTTAGATGGCAGTACTCACAATTAAAGCTCAATAATCAATCAATCAGTTTTTAAAAAGTCGATTAATGCAATATTATTAGAGTGTAATTTATTTGTATGGCGTTTCAAATTGTACTTATTCCTGAAAGTTTTTAAGCAATCAGGGAAACAAAATCACTCTCAGCCACACTGTAATCATTTGCAGTCAACCGTTTCATTCGCCGCCGAATCAGAATTACCAGAGAAAACCACAGACTGATTTTCAGACAAAACAAGATTCATTATCAGGCAAAACAACAAACACATAATCACACAAAAAAGATTGATTAGTTTTCATAACAGAATCACAAGGAGCATCACACACGATTGTTTTTCTTGCTTTTGAGTGCAATCTATTATAACCACAGCAAAATTTATATTAGAACTTTCTGTAATTTCACACTGCATTAGCAATAAGTCAGAATTAGTGCTACCTACAGAATGACGCTAATGGCAATAACTTACAGTCAGGTTTGCAGTTAAAACATTTGCAATCGATATATATATATATATATACTCCATGATTAAATAAAAATTACAACTGTTTCGTATATAATTATAAAAACTATATTAAAAATAATTCATTATAAATATATCTACATTGTGTGCGTACATCTTCTAATTATTTACTTAATTAAATTATAATTCTACATTACGATTGCAGATGACATATGCTTGATTAGTGCAGCCATCTAGCGGCGAAAGACTGTACTACCTAAGAACCAACATTATTAAGAAAATTTCAAATTAAAAGCAAAATTATAAGAAAATACGCATTGGACCGATTTGAATGAGTGTACCGTGCACTGGCGTAGCTAGTCCTGTGTGTGCCCTGTATAAATTTTCAGGATGCCATTTTTTTTAGGGGCCTTAACATGCTACAATTCTTTTTTGCTTTAAGTAGGGACCCCGTTTAGCTGGGGTATGTTGAATGGAGCACCTAGCCCTCTTGGGGCTTTAATCTCCTATCTGGTAGTGGTGGTACATGAATTTGATAATTTGCCCTTTTTGTTTCATGGTAATGAGGGTTTTTTAAAGTTACTTTGAGAGAAATAAAAATTAAAATATTAAAATTAAAAATTAAAATATTTAAATATAGAGTGCTTAAATCAGAACGACAGAAAAAACTCATGGCTGTATCGAACTGCTTGACTCAAGAGTCGGCAGCTATCTGTTGTACATTTTTAGAGTAATTATTTTTGGTTGGCCCTGTTACACGATCGTGCAACAGCAACCAGAAATATGTTCAGTTTTTCGATATCATTATTTGTTTTGGCCATGTCTTCCAGTGCCCGGAAAATTTCCGGAAACTTGAAAGTCAGGTTTTGAAGTTCATTGATCGTTGATACGGCGATAGCTACGCCTCTGATACCATGAAATGTGCTACAAATCTTCTTTTGAATTATAATATTTACTCATTAAAGTTTAAACTGTACTCTGTTGCCACTGAATTTAATTTAATTGAATAATTTTTTTTAATGAAATTTACTTGGTTTTCATTGAAATTTATAAATTTTTCTCTCAAATTTTCTTACTAAATACAAATAAAGTCACAAATCTAAAAATAAAAATATGTGTTAAAGGGGACTTATCAATGTACTGGAAACTTCATAACAGTTTAGTACAGTGAAATCCCAATATTTTGATATATCACTGCATAGAGCTTAAATTACATATATAAATCAAATGTAATTTGTAAAACTATCAGAAAAAGTCTAAAATTTATTTTTAAGTTATGAAAAAATACATATATTTCTACTTCCAGAGTTTTCTGAAGCCATATTTTGCCTGCACAAAGCGCCCCGTGTTTGCATTCTTGTGTAGGAATCTGGGGCGTAGCTACCGCCGTATCAATGATACGGAGCCGCCAAGCTATTGGGGCCTGCACGTTTTAGCATGCTGCCGGTTTGCATTCCTGAGTAGAGCTTCAGAAAAAACATCTTGGTGGCCACGGTAGCCTAGTGGTCAAGGTAATTGACACGTGGCTGGCGTATCATGATTTCAAGCCCATTACCACTAAAGACTAGGGTTGCCAGATGTCCGGTTTTCGACCGGACAGTCCAGTTTTCTTCATGTTAGTCCGGTCAAGAGAATCTGGGTAAACCGGACAAAAGAATGTCCGGTTTTAAATACATTTTGCGTAATATCTGGTGCTTTGGGCAGACAACTAACACAACGAGTAGGATTGTAGGTACCTAGAGTGGCCGCGGTAGCCGAGTGGTATTGGTATCGGAACGTGGCTTGCTTTGTCATGGGTTCGAGCCCAGTACCACTAAAGACCCGCCGTGTAGGGCAGCGATGCACGTTAAATCTGTCGAGAGCTGAAACGTCCTCCCGTTGGTGTGGTGTGGTAGTTAGGAGAGGGGGGTGCCAGCTCAGGTGTCGTCCACGTCACTTGACCATGGTTCAAAATTACGTGGTCCGTCGCCAAAAGCCCTCGTGTAGCTGAACAGTGCGACGTTAATATTCAATCAATCAATCAATGTAGGTACCTAGGTGTACATCTACATGGTTTGGACACGCGTGTGCATGTGGATAGGATTGCGCAGCCAGAGCCACCTTCCGTTCGGATTCGATTCGGACTCTCAACCTTCCTCTTCCGCTCTTCCCCTCCAAGCTCCAACGGGGGAAGGGGCCGGTAGCGGGGAGTCGCTGTCAGTCCATAATTGTTCTCGTTGTGGGTATATTCGATTCCTATTATTTGAGTCGCTGTCGTGGTCGTGTATGTGTGTGCCAAAATGGAAGACAAGGAAGCATCTAACAGCAAGAGAACTCCAACTAAGAAAGCAAGAAGAGTTTGTCATTATAATGTTGATTGAGAATCGCGTTTTGTTTAGTTAAATAAATTCGATGAGGACAACACAAAAGGCTAGTGCAAATTGTGCAAAAATTCGTTCACTGTAGCTTATGATGGCTTAAAAGCAGTTACCCACCACGCTGAGGCAAAGAAGCACAAAGAGTGTGAAAGTGCTGCAGCCATGTCTCCCCGAATGAAGTCTTTCTTTACACCAAAAGGCAGCGCCCAAAGTGAAAATGTTGATATTGCCGAATTAACTGAGTTTTACCATAGTATCAAGCACCACATTTCTTATGTTGCTCAAGATTGCTCCTTGAAAGTATTAAAACAAGTGATAAACGATTCAGATATCGTAAAGCAAATGACAGGAGGACGCACTAAATGTACAGCTTTGGTAAACCAAGTTTTGGTTCCGTATTCAATGGAACCTGTGCAGGAAGATTTAAAGAATTATGTTCCCTTATCGGGGGGTAGTGACTGATGCATCAAATAAAGGTAATAGAAATTTTTTTTCCAGTTGCTATTCAATATTTCTCACCAAAAAGCGGCATCTGCCATAAAATATTGGATTTTTACGAAGACTCATTTGAAGATTCAACATCTATTAAGGAACGTTTATGTGAAGTCTTGGATAAATCACGACTCCCATGAAGTAGAGTAACAGCATATGGAGCGGACAACGCGTCTGTTAATTTTGGAGTCAATAATTCCATTTTTCAAAAATTGAAGTCTGAAGAAAACAACGACATAATTGCTGCTCACTGTAATGACCACATATTTCATAACTGCACTAAAAATGCATTAAAAGTAATGCCTGTTGATGTCGAAAATATAGTGATGAAAGTATTTGCAGAGTTCTCTTGTTCCGCTAAGAAACGAGAAAATTTGAAGGAGTGCTTTGATTTTTTCGAAAGCGAATACAGAGAAGTCATTTGTCTCGTTCCTACAAGGTGGCTTAGTTGATTTAATGCTCTTGATAGGATGCTTTCATCATGGGGGCCATTGAAAAGGTACTTCATAGAACGAGGTTCTGATAATTGCCCTACGGCTCTCTAGGCTATCTTATCAGACCAAGAAAACGAAATTTTAGGTGAAGCTAATCCTACTTATAAAGGAATATATTTGTATTTCACTCATAACTTTATGGCTTCTTTTGAAGAAATTATTCTGTTGGTAGAGAAACATACCACAGCAGCATTTAATCTACATAACATAATGGTGAAATTTCACGACACAATTTCAAAGAAAATAAATTACAAATATTTCGGAATTAAAGTCCATGTGGCATTAAAAAAGGGCCATCTTCCAGACCATGAAGTTGAAAAATTTACTAAAAACGCTACAAATGCGTATCACCGAGCTCTAGCTTACATAGAGAAGTGGTATCCATTTGAAAACCAAAATTATAAAACGTTCAGTTGTTTGAATCTCGAATGCGGAAGATTGCCCACGCTGGATCAACTGCTCGAACTATGGTCAATATCTCCATGGAAGCAGCAAACTCCCCCTGAATAGATTTACGATGAACTGGCTGCACTTCAGAGTGTTTTTCCTTCACTCAAACTCGAAGGTAACTCAATTGAAATGTGGTGCAAATTTTTCCAAAAAGAAGTAGCACCGAATCTGCTGAAAGTTGTGCAGTTTGTGTGCAGTGTTCCTGTATCCATCGCTTTTGTGGAACGTATCTTCAGCGCCATGGGAAACGTATGGACTAACGAAAGAAATCGTCTCGCTGTAAATACAATAAAAAGTGAATTGTGCATTTTTTTCAATATAAGCTCTAGTTGCACTGAATTCAAAGATGCCATTTCGACCAATAAACCTTTGTTAAAAGCAGTGTCATCAAATGCCAAATATAAGAATAAGTAGATTGTAAGCTTCTTTGTCATTTTCAGCAATATTTATGAGATAATAAAAAAATTGAAAAGTTGTCCAGTTTTTTTCTCGAACACATCTGGCAACCCTACTAAAGACCCGCCGTGTAGGGATGCGATGCATGTTAAATCTGTCGAGAGCTCAAACATCCTCACGCTGGTGTGGTAGTTAGATGAGTGGTACCAGCTAAGGTGTCGTCCTCGTCATTCCACCATGGTTCAAAATGATGAGGTCCATCGCCAAAAGCCCTCGAGTAGCTGAACAGTGCAACGTAAATATTCACTCACGCCGAAAAAATCTTGACTGTATTTCTAAATACACATTTATTATGCTATATTATACGAAACAAATGTATTGCTGTACTACTAAATAATCAAATGGGAAATCTTTCAAAACAGGGGCTGGGATGTTCCTCCGCCAAATACTTTTTTTCCAGCCAAATGTGGATCGCCAAGGCGTATCCTTGGGAGGAACCGGTTTGCAGTAACCATATGCGATAGCTTTCTCCTCGCCGGAAAAGCTCCGCGTAGTGCTACACTGCATTTCTGATAATCGTTTAAAGCTCATGTTCTCTAGAATTATTACCAATGTAGTTTGAGCAGTATTTTTCACGATTTCTCGAATTCACTTTGAAAAAAATTTTTTAATCAAAACCAGATTTAATCACAGATCCTTCTGAATTAAGTTACATTTTTTAGTTGTTTTTTTTTCAAAGCAAAGAATTATCATTTAAATACGAAGGTAAATTACATTAATTTTACAAATACAAGACATAAATGTCAAATTATAAGTAGTTTTAATTTTTTGCCGGTTCTAAGGAAAGTAATTATTTATCTAATCCCAGAAATTTCATATATCTTATTATTCTAAATGTATTATTTGTTTTATTTCTAGCATTATCTTAATTTCTAAAGCAGATAATCACTCATGTTTTTTTCAAAATATTCAAATATTTACTGAATTTTCCTCCATTATAATTATTCAGAGCTGAGTTACTATACTCAACAAAGATTATTTACTACTGAGGTTTTTTTCAGATGTAATAGTTAAAAGATATAATTTGGAAGCGAATATATACTTGCAGAGTAGTGTATTTTATTTTACATTTTTCATTACCTTTCTTTTTTTTCGCTTATAGTTCTTCGAAAAAATAGTAATTTATAAAAAAATGGTTGATATTACATGTTCGTGAATAACATAAGAAAATTCATTTCTGCTCCAAATAATACAATTCTTTTAGTAAATGCGATGAAAATAAATCCTGAATTATTCACATACAAAATCTAGAATTCTTAACAACCGAAACATCACGACTCTCAGAACATCGGATTTATTGAAAGGGGTGATTGTAAAATATCTTATCTGCACCACTTGACTGAACAGGAAATACAAATATATTTATCAAATTAACATATCAAAATTTTAGCATTTTTTATAAAATAAATTAGCAAATTCTAGTTTTTTTTTTGTTTAATGTCTTTTTGTGTGTGAAATTTCGTTGTGTGTTCTTTATAATCCTACATGGTTTTTATTATTGTATCAACTTAAGAAAAACTTCATTAAAGCTCTTGAATTTGAAAAGAAATCATAATCAATATCTATTTCCAATAGAGCGACATTGCCACACAACCTCTCGCTTCAAAATTTAGTTTTATTCTGCTTAATAAAAAATAGTTATTACACTGATCAGCAATAAATTATAAACGATGGGCTGGCTGGCGCCAATGTAGACAAAATAAAAATGAATGTTTTGCTTCATACTCCCCACCTCCCACCTGAACTCTCCAAAGAGTTCACTTATTAATCACATCATTCAATAAATGCAAATATATAATAAGTTATACAACAAAGAATTCGAAAATACAATAAAATGCTAAACTTAGTATAAAAACACTTTAAAAATACAAAATTCTTTTTAAAGGAAAATTAATTAACAATTAAAAATTATGATAATAAATTAGTTTAAATGATAGGTTAAATAAATGATACTTAGATTAAATGAAACAGTAAATAAGAAAGGAATAAAAATTTAAAGTTCTAAAAGTTTTTTCAATTTGTAAGTACACAGTCTATGGTTCAAGTGGATAAAGATGTTGAACAGTTCGTTTTACAGTCCACCACTAGTCTAGTTCGTAACAGCGTGTTTTGTTATCACGCCCTGGCAAGGTTCCTTCAATTTTACCTAGCTTCTAAAGAAGCTTGTTTTTAGTGTTCTCTTCAATCAATACAACATCCCCTACCTTTAGTTCAGGATGTGTTTCTGGGTTTTTCACTGAATGAGCAGTTCGCAATTCTAATAAGTATTGTTTTTTCCATCTATGCCACAATTGTTTTAGTTCTTTTTAAAAGAGATGATTTTGTAGAAGCATTTTCTAGGATCTCCGCAAACGTAACAGGATATGTTGGTTGATTTTGTCCAAAGTTTAAAAAATCCATTGGGGTGAGTTGTCTTGGTTCATCATTTTCTTCATACACGTATCTCAGTGGTCTTAGATTGAGAACAGCTTCTATTTCAGTTAGTATAGTTGTCATTTCTTCAAAACTTAATAGGACCTTCGCAAGTATTTTATGCAGGCTTTTTCTTTGACGGATCTCACCAGACGTTCATAAAATCCTCCCCACCATGGGGATCTCTCGATGATATTTTTCCAAATAATTCTTTCTTTGGCGATGAAATTCTGAACCATGCTTTGGGATAAGTTTTCAATTTCCTTTTTGCTTTTCAGGAATGTTTTGGCATTGTTACTGTATATTACTTAACAGCTTCCTCTTGCGAGGAATCTTCGGAAGGCACGTAGAAACGAGTTAGTAGTCATATCAGACACCTGTTCCAAGTGAAGTGCTCTGGTAACTCCGCAAGTAAATAAAACGATATATAGGACTTTTGCAGCTCTCCGAAGTTATTGACGTAGAGAGGTCCAACGAAATCCAAGCCGCAGACTGAAAAGGCTGGCGTTTGTTTGGTACGATCACTAGGTAAGTGTGACATGAGTTGATCAATAGGCTTGGTTAAATATTTTCTACAAATAAAGCAATTTCTTATAACTTTTTTAACTAATTGGCCTCCTTTGGGGATCCAGTAATTTGATCTAACTTGCGCTAATGTAATGGCTGTTCCTCTATGCATTACTTTATTATGTTCTCTGCGTACTATCAATGTAGTCAACCAGGAATTTTTGGGTAATATCAAAGGATGCTTTTCATTAATGGACAGATTACAAAATTCTAGCCTTCCTCCTAATCTTATTAGTCTATTTTAATCTAAATAAGGCATGCAATTATATAAAGGGGATTCCTTTTCTATTTGATTATCTTTTAAAGATTTAAGTTCTTCAGAGAATTTTTCTTGTTCAAATTGCATCCAAAATCTTTCAGCTTCTGATAACTCTTCACTTGTTAGGGGACCATGTAATACATTGGATTTTTTCAACATCTTAATAAATCGTTTCTGCCACGCGGTAATTCTTAATACTTTTTCTAAGTTGCTATATTTAGAGATATCAAATAGACTTTTACATTCTTTTATAGTACATTCATGCTAAACAATATCGTTAGATTTTTCTATATTCTAAATCAGGTGAATCAGGGCTATTTTCGTTCTTAGATTCGGGCCAAAATTCTGGAGGAAGTCTTAGCCATTCTGGACCTTGTAACCAAGAGGTGTCATTTAACAATCTGGAAATTTTCACTCCTCTAGATACAATGTCAGCCGTATTTTGAATTCCTGTGGGCAATGATGCCAATTAGATGGGGAGGTCAATTTCTGAATTTCTTGAATTCGATTTTTGATGAATGGCTTAAATCTTTCAGGTTGCCCTCGAACCCAAAAATATGTTATTTTCGAATCTGTCCAAAAGAAACAAAGAATATCGAGTTTTAGAGCTTTCAAAATATTGCTGCTTAATCTAGCTGATAGCAAAGCACCCATTAATTCCAATCTTGGGAGCGTCAAAGTTTTCAAAGGAGCTATTCTCTTAGAAGCAACAGATGTTAGAATTTCTTTATTAGATGATGTCACACGGATATAAGCTACTATCAATTCTTTTAGAGACAAAGTTTAACCCTTTAATACAGTGTTTCTCAAAGTGTGGGGCACACCCCCTGGGGGCGCGATGACCCTACAAGGGGGCGCGAGCATATCGAAAATTTAAAGATTTAAAAAAAATAACCGGAAAGAGAAGTAACACAAAATGCTTTCTTCCATAATAAAAAAAAATACACACAACAACACTGACATAATTTATGTTTATTATCTGGCTTTTTTCCGTCATCAAATAGCTATCTTTTATCCAAAAACCAAATTAAAGAAATTGCTGTATTTCCTCAATGAGAGATTTTTTTTATTACGTTTTAACATAAAATATTACTCGTTAAAAGGAAAAAACGAAACCAAGGCCCTGAGAAAAATTCTAAGAAGATAAACAATTCATCACTGTAATTATTATTGAAATACTGTACATTAGTTGTAGAAAAAGAAAAGGATGACATGATTCACTTTTCAGCCAGGCTGCATAGTACGTTTGCTAATTATTTGATTGACCTTCAATCTTATGGTATTGTTATTGAATATTAGTTCCGTCCCATCTTTTATGTGTTTGCTTTTCGCTTAGGGAAATTGTAAATACTAGAGTTTTACGATATTTGGAAAAGAATTGATTGATTTAACATTTCTGTAATATTAGTGAAAAGTGTCTCTGATTAGCGCCCTTTATTATGGTCTTCTACTTTTGAATCATTTTAGTTCAGTTTTATTGGATTTTTTCTCAAATCATCAAAGAATTGAATAGTCCTTGAAAGAAGGTAAGTATACTTTCTATAAATTAAAATATTCACTAGAATTCCGATTTGTATCGTGTACAGTAAAAATAATTATAAACAAATGAGTGGGGTGACTGAGTCCCCCCGCACTCCATTAGCGCTAGTATCGAGTACGCGCCTGCTCCCGGATTAAAACATTTTGAAGTCTTCTTGCTTTAAATGTTAAAGAGTAACACAATTATTCTTCATCAGAATTTTATATTCTTTTTCATTATTTAACATTAATTCTAAATGCTAATTCTGTGAGATTTAAAATTACAGTTCTTTTAAACAGTTATTTCCAATTATAGCATTGATCTAAAAAGAAAATCATTTTACATTTTTGTATACGATGTCGTGCACGCAGTTTTACTCTCCTTACAGTTCAGCTATTATATCAAGAATGTTTTATATTTTTAAAAAATGAACTCGTGCGAAAAGTCGGTGTTTCAGCCAGTATACGTTTAATGTACCAGTACTGAAGAAGGTATTTTATAAATAATTTCTTACTAAATTTGGCCGCGGTAGCCGAGTGGTATAGATATCGGATCGTGGCTTGCCTTGTCACGAGTTCGAGCCCAGTACCACTAAAGACCCGCCGTGTAGGGCAGCGATGCACGTTAAATCTGTCGAGAGCTGAAACGTCCTCCCGTTGGTGTGGTGTGGTAGTTAGGAGAGAGGGGTGCCAGCTCAGATGTCGTCTACGTCACTTGACCATGGTTCAAAATTACGTGGTCCGTCGTCAAAAGCCCTGGTGCAGCTGAACAGTGCGACGTTAATATTCAATCAATCAATCAATCTTATTACTAAATTTAGAACAAGTTTAATAATTATTTTTTAGGGACTTCCATGGGCTTGTCTTATAGAGGAAAGTTTTTCAAAGGAAGGTTTAATATCAGGAATTGTGACATATAAAGAGTTATTTTTCTATATTTAGCTGAGATCTATATTTTGTCTTCAAAGCATCCACCGCAGAAAATCCTGTTTAACAAAGGTAGGATGTTGAAAATGGTAATAGTATACGATTTGCTTTTGTTTTCAGTACAGATAATTCCTCATCCACCTCTACCCAAAATTCAAAGAGCGATTTATTAGAAAAATGCCTTTAAATTTTTCACTGGATGTGAAATCTATGAAGATTTCTTCTTCGGAAGTTGAGAGCCCGTCTGGAGTATCTTGAAATAGATTCCTAATCCACTCGTAACTTGCTACCAAGCTGTCCTCATCCAGAAAATACTTTTTAAAATTCTTTGCCAACATAGCTAAATGATTATACATGTTTTAAAAACAACTTTCACATGTTGTTCTACATATTTGTAAGTTTTAACACATATCGCGATATGTGGGGAAAAAAGCCCCAGCTCGCGAGCTGGGGCTTTTTTTTCCCATCATTTACTTCAGTAGTGGTAAATCCAAAATTTAAGTGTTTTTGAGAATATCGCCTTGATTTAATTTTCGGAACCATGCTCGTTCGTCTGTGTACTTGTTGATTCTTTATTATCATCGAATGTTTGCTTACGACTTAAAAATGTATGTATGATATTGTTTTAACCTACTGCCGTAAATACTTAATTACCGTGAATTAAAATTAACGTGTAAATTAAAAAAATGTACATTCAAGCTAGATTCGGTAGCTATAGGAGTATCGAGTCGGCCATAACTGACTGGAATTTTTCGAGGAAAAGCATTTTTACATGTTTTGCGCAGACGTCCGATAGGTTGGCCAGACTCACGCAAACGTACCCTATAATGCCAGATGTGATGGATATGATAGAGAGCAACATTGACTAGACTACTTTTCTAATGACATTTGTACTTTGAGAAATGAATGCTGAAGGAAATAAATTTTTAATTAAATATATCATTTTGCGATCTGTTTAAATTTAAAAGTTAGAGAAAGAAAAATAACCTAATAATAAGTAAGTAATATATATTTTAAGTAATTTTCTTAAAATATATATTACTTAAAAGTTACATACACAAAATTTAATATACTTATCGTATTAATTTGTACGGTTTATAATTAAGATCATATTGTAACTTTAGCGTCTCTCTCTCAAAGTGAATTTTTATTGCAGTAAATACATTATTGTTGTACAGGGGGGGGGGGCGACAAAAATTATGATTGAAAATTGGGTCACCAGTATTGAAAGTTTGAGAAACACTGCTTTAATATCAAAGTATAGAAAATCTTCTCTACTATTGCAAGCTATACCCAAAACTTTGTAGGGCAAATTATCTTTTTCAAAAGTTTCAAAATGAGGATTTTCATCCGAAATTACTCCTTTATTTTGCCATGCCTTGTGCAAGGATTTCGAATTAGTTTGCCATTTGTGTAGAGATATACTGGCATCTTTGAAAATTTTAGTCGCTTCCAAAGTAATTGTTAAAGCTTGATTTACAAACGGTTGACTTCCTATAATATCGTCTACATAAATATTTTCATTCAAAAAGTTAACTGTAACTGTATACTTTTCCGAATATTTCTTCAAATTATGTTTTATAGTTGCGCTCAACAAAAAAGGACTACTAATACCGAATAAAACTCTGGTGAACCAATATACAGAAGGAAGCTGAGACTCATCGGAGGGGTTGTTCGAAAACAAGAATTTTGTTGCGTCCCTATCCTCCTCATTTAGTATTTGTAAAAATGCTTGCTTCATGTCGGCAGTGAAAGCGACCGCATTTAGTCTAAATCTCAGAAGGATATCAAAAATTTCAGGATAAAGGTTTGATCCTATATGTAGACAACTATTCAGAGAAGGGGAATTTGCATCATGTGACGAAGTATCATAAACAATATGTAATTGGCTGAAAGGGCGATCTTTTCGAATTACTTCTGTGAGGAAGATAAAAAGTAACGTTGTTTGAATCACTATCAGAATCTGGGACTAACTCTATAATACCCTGTTTCAAGTAATTCTGTAATATCTCTCGATATTCAAGGAACAAATGAGGATTTTTCTGGAATCGCTTTCTAAGCCGCGTAAATCTCTTCTCAGCAATTTCCCTATTATCTTTCAATTCACGTGCTTCTAACTTCCACGGTAACCCTACTTTATACCGTTTAGCTTTTTCATCGTATTTAATATTTGATTCGAAGTTCTTCATTAATTGATTTTCAGAGACAACAGATTCATTTTTAGAGTCGATTAAACCGGAGACTTCAAGATCCCAAAATTTCTTTAGTTGATCCGAAATCAAATTTTCTTCAACTATTACACTTAGAGCAAGCGATGATTGATTTTCGCTATTTCGCCCTTGAAGACCCCAGCCGAAGATGGTTTCAACCACTACTAACTTCTTACTCAGATGTTTAATTTTTCCAGTAACTACATCGTAGTAATAGTCTGCTCCGATTAGTATTGTAATGGGCTCTTGACAATCTGGCGACTCTGCGAGGACGAAATTTTCTAGTTGAACCGCTTGTGGAATATTGTCTAATTCAGCAGCGGGGATATTTGTCACCGAAATTTGATCAATAACCAAAGCCTCTATGTCTATTTTCAAATTTGGCGAATCCTTATTTTTAAAAGTTAATTTAACTACATCGTAATCTTTTTCAATGGGAGTTTTATTCCCGAAAGTATACACTGACAACTTTTCTTTTCTAATGGTAGGGAGTCCTAAACAGTTAAGACAGTTTTTTTTTTTGTTATAAAGCTTCTCATTGATCCACAATCACATAACAAACGCGAAAATATTTCTTTGGAATTTTGTTCTAATTTTACGGTACATGTTTGCAAGAAAATTTTATTTTGTTTATTGTAAGAAATTGTTGAGACGACTGTATCTTGAGAATCTATTCCCTTCCCTTCCCTTCTGATTCAGTATGCTTATTTTCATTAAATAATTCAGATTTGAAACAAATAGTTTCGTTATGTCTACTATTGCAAATCTGCAACTCTTATTTGATAAACAATTTTTTCTACAATGTTTTGGTCGAAGACACAAAAAACATTTCCCCTGTTTCTTCAAAATTTCTTTTTTCTTTTCAATGCTAATTTTATTACACTTTTCTGCCATAAGATCTAGATTACAAAAAAAGCAATGTTGCAGATCTCTTTTATTTACCGATGTCATAAATTCATATGTAGATGTGCGACCTTGAATTTTGTTCTGTCTATTGCGCGAAATGTTTTGATTATCGCCATACCCGGTTTGCATGTTTTTAGAGTTATGAGTAAGAAGATTTTTCGGTTGATTTGTCCTCTCCCCCTGGCCGCTTAGCAGATGGGTGGATTCACGACATTCGGTTTCTATTTTTAAAAATTGAAACAATACCATTTACATAGAATGTACTTTTTCCTCTTTATTTCCTAATTGTTTTCTGTTAAAATCTAAGACCAGATCTTCTGGTAGTAATTTAAGAAGAATTGGCTGCAGTAAATGACCGTACATTCCATATGTTACGTTAAGTTATTCTAAACTTCTAATTTGTATTTTACAAACTTAATCCAATAACGTTATTTGAATCCTTTACAGGATAAAGATTTAAAAGTTTCGACATATGCGCGGAAACTACAATTTCTTCTCTTCCAAATCTTTCCTTTAATAATATCAAAGCATTGTCATAATTATCATCAGATAAAGCGAAGCCATTTACTACATTGCCGGCAACTCCTCCTAGTAATGATTTTAAATACGAAAATTTATCTACTTTTGTTAATGTTTCATTTTTGTCTATGGAGTTGGAATTTTTTCCAGAATTCTAACCATAGACATAGATCACCGAAATATTTATTGATTTGTAATTTGGGTAGACGAACAGAATTAACATTTATGTTAGAATTTACAGAAGATCCATTAAGCGAATCATTTTGAACATTCAATATTGTTTGCGACGATACACTAGGATCATTTTTAGATAGATTCTTAAAATGAATTTTAATTTTAGAACACAACATAGAAATTTTTTCATTATAACCGAATGCAGATTGTATTTCTGCATCAAATTCTTCTACTTCAATAATATTTTGGATTTTTTTTATCTAGTTCTCTTAATTCTTTTAAATTTTCATTTAAATATATATAGTCAAAATGTTCATGTGAAGTATCAACAGATTGAGAATCAAGTTCATTTTTTAATTTATTCATAATTTTAGTTACTGCTGTACGAATGACAGCTCTAGTTTTCTTCAATTTCTTTTTCTCGTCCATTTTTTTATAAAATATAGTTACTAGATAAAAAAAAATATCAATGTTTTGTTTAGATTGTAAAAAGTATTTCTTACCGTTAGCCGGCTTCACGCTTTTAAGCGTTATTCCAATGTTTTCATTAATTCACAAAACCACATACTACGATTTCATATCGTTCGATAAATTTCAAAAAGCAATTTTCTAATTTTTATAAATATATAATCAATCCATTGGTGGCCGATGCACCATGAAACGAAATCATAATATCTATTCAAATAGAGAGACATTGCCACACAACCTCTCCCTTCTAAATCTAGTTTTATTCTGCTTAGTAAAAAATAGTTATTACACTAATCAGCAATAAATTACAGGCAATGGGCTGGCTGGTGCCAATGTAGACAAAATAAAGATGAATGTTTCGCTTCAACATCTGTTTACATAAAATTTTATGTACTCAGTAAGATTTTATGTGCACAATTTTTTTCTAAACAAGTATAAGATGTAAGCATTCATTTCAATGAAAATGAGTGATTTCCATTTAGAACAATTTATAATTCAGCATTTGAACCATGTACTTCTACAATTATACTAAAGATTATAATTGACATAGTTTAAATATTCATGTAAACAATAAAATAGAATATACATTCATATAGTGATGCAGTGTCAAAAATTTATGCGTTCCTTAATTCATTGTTTCCTTATAAAAGTCTTAATAAACATTTAAAAACTTGTAAATCTCAAACACTCAGAAAACTATTTTAAGAATATTTTATTATTACTAAAGGTTGAACATTATATCAACTGCGAAATTTTAGTGTGAAAATGTTGGAAAAAATAATGTGTTTAACTTTGTCTTAATGTGTGTGTTAACTTTTTTCCCTTGCAAAACAAAAATTAATGTTTTAATTGACACGATTTGGCTTTTTTCATAGATTACAGCTAATTTTTAAAAAATGATAGCATTAAATTTAGTTTTGCTTATAGACCATTGCCAATAAAAATATGATTAATAGCATTTGGTTAATTTCAGGACTTAAAATAAAAATAAGTAGTAAAATAATACAGTGATTTTTTTAAAAAAACGGATTTTATATAAATATATAAATCATTTTATTGGTAAACCTTTTTTTATTTCAAAATATCATTTATAGCATACCACATTCAATTGTCATATGTAATATCTAGGTTCTAAAGTACCATCGAATTTTGACGATAGGATGCAAAAATGAGAGCAATATATAAAAGTTGTTATACTTAGCTCTGTACCAATCAGAATTCTCTCCTTTTTCTCTTGATTATTACTACTTAGTTATAAACATCGGCAACATTTTGAATTTTATTATAAAAAAATCAGATATACTTAATTAATATACATATATTCATAAGAAAAATTACATGCTATTTCAAATTTTTAAGATGACACTTTTTTTCTCAGCAAATCAAAATAATCAAATTTATATTAAAATAATATAATAATCAAATAATAATATAATAATTATGATAATCAAATTTATATTTGAAACTTTTCCTTTTTTTTTTTGCATTTACAAAAATATGTTAACCAACTTAGTATAAAATGTTTTAATGTTATTTATTTATTTTTCTACATACAAAATACTATGTTCAGTTAAATGTTAGGAAATTCTACAACGTCTGTGTTTTTTTGCGTATGCTTCAAAATTTGATTTTAAAAAATTTAAATAATTTTGTTTCACTCTGAATAGTGGCTGCGGTAACCTAGTGATGATGGTCACGAACTCGATGCCGGAATGTCACGGGTTCGAGTCCTGGTGCCACAGAAGACCAACCGTGTAGAGAAGGCTGATGCTCATTAAATCTGTAGAAACTCAATGTCCTCCCGTAGTTATGGTGTGGTAGTTAGGAGAGAGGGTTGCTATCTCATGTGTCGTCCTCGTCACTTGACCGAGGCTCAAAATTACAATACATTTCGCCAACAACCCTCTTGTTACTTTATAATAACTAAACTCAGTGGCGCAACAGCCCATGAGGGCCAAGGCCTACTGTGCCTATATCAGCATACGTGACCTTGGACCCTGAGGTGCATGAGCAGATGTTCCGGTCAGGTGGTCAGTCTGACGCGAGACCCCAACGTTAAGTTCCCAAGCAAGCTTGGTACTCATTCATCAGGCCACTGAAGGGATGAAGGCTGAGTCAACCCTCACTTAGTTTGAACCTCGTACCCGTGGTGTGGAAGCGCGATGCACGAGCACTCAGTCACTGGGCTTCTTACGAATGAATAAGTATTGCTAAAATCACAGAGGAAATTTTTTTTTGAAGTATCCATTTCAGGATTATACTTGAAAAATTTTACTAAAAAAAATTCAATCACAATGATGAAAACTCGTATAAAAAAAATATAACTTTTGTAAGAAACAGAATTATAAGTTTATAATTTTTTTTATACTCCTTGCGCGATCAGGAAGTCAAGCTAGATCCGCGTAGACAAAAGTTCTTCCTATGTAAATATTTTTCTATGACTCGTACATATAATGAAACATTTAGAGGTTAGTGACGCCGATTGCTGTACCGTTGGGCCTGGGAGACAAATTCCACAGGAGGCATTGATGTTTGTAAATGATGAGTGCCTTTGCGGCATGGGTCTTTTATGGACAAGCAGTCAATTATTCATTCTTCGTTTTCAGTACCTGATTTTGAAACAACACAGGGTGTTGTTACTGAAAGATATAGAGAGCTACCATTTCAAATGACTGAAAACAAAGAAAAAATGGAAAGGGTAAAAATATGAAAGCAACTCAAAACAAATGAGTTTTTATTTTATAAGGGAAAAGAATTAGAACCTAAATCGCATTATGCAATTTGTAGCGAGTTAAAATCTTATTTCCTTGCAGGCACCTTAAAACAAAACACCCGATACACAAGGACAAAGTTGTAGAGTTTTTTAAAATAAAATTATTTGGTATTAACAAGTGTAATGTGTCTTCTTTTGTGTCAGCTGCACAAAACGGCAATGAAATTGCCTTTGAGTCATAATTTGGATTGAGTTGCAGAATTGAAAGATTTGGACAGACCAGTAGCGCACACAGAAGTTTTCCAATGGGGTCCAGGGTCGAAAGTTCACCATTCTTGTATCATGCTCCTTTTGATTTTGTCGATTTGGGGAACAAAAAAACAGTAAACAACTAATTATTGAATAAATAATTTGTATTAATTAATAAAAGTAATCATTAAAAACAATTATTTAATTAAATTTTACGTATTATATACTTAAAATTATAATCAATCGGGGAAAAAATAAGGTGTAACGTCATGAGTAGCCAACCATCAATAAATTGTCGCAGCCTAATATGAAAATAAAAGGAGTGTTTATTTGCTAAACAATTGGTTAGTGAAGCAATAGATTACAGTTCATACACCAAGCCGGTGCATTCAGTCCATCTCCTATTCTCAACGCCACCGGCGTTCATCGTCTTTCCTTCCTTTCCACTTCAGCGCTCTGCACCCAGATGAATTTTTGTAATGCAGTGCTATCGCCATCTGTTGTCCAAAATATTATTTTTCATGATTATTTATCAAACCTTAGTTTAATTTGCGATTTATTTAGTTAATGAAAATAATTTATTGTATTATAAAATAAATATGATTGAAAAAGCCAACTTTTTTTAATTATGTAAATTTCATTAAAATATCTACACTTTTGCTTTGCATAAAGAATCTGTTTCAATTTTTCACACATATTTAGTGTTTTGTTAGTTCAGAACTGTTTTTGATAATTTTATCAAAATTAGGGCTTAAATTTCTGTTTTATAGATAACCTTTTAATTCTTGAGACCTTTCCCTTTTGGTTTGTATGTCCCACTTCGATAACACTGATAATTCATCATTATTTCTCCATTTTGAAGTGTTTTACAACCTCGCTGTCTAACATATTTTGACATAGTCTTGTTTTCTTCTTCTTTCCATGTAACAAATTCTATAATGTTAATTAAAAGGTTTACATTTACTAATATAAAGTTATGTAAACTTCAGTAGAAAAAATTTATACGTAAATGCATAAAATTCAGTCTACTACAGTGAAAATTTATAAACTAAATGTTTCTTTAAATGCAACAACTCATACCACTGAAAGCATTGAATTCCTTCAAAATCTCTTTATTTACATCACACTGTTGGTGATCATGAATATTTTTTAAATGCCTTTTCAAACAGAAAGGGCGAGTGAAGACTTGATTACAAAATGAGCAGATTAAGTCTCTGCTATGCACATTCATTTCAGAAGACAATAAGTATGCAAAAATTGATTACAGAAAATGTAAAAACAGATTGACTAATTAAAATAACAAGAAAGATAAAGAACAATTAACAAAATAAAGCAAAAAAAAAAGAAAGAAACCAAAAGTAAAAATTATTAAAAATGCAAAAGCACTTCCGCAAAAATCGTTCGACTAATAAAGAGTGTTTTTTTACAGGTATAGAACTTTAAATTGCAATAAAACAACAATGTATTATTCGATTGACATGAATTTTTTTTATTCGAAAGATAATCTTGTGGCATTACATTTTAAATATGATTTCTGGCATATGACTGCCACGGCTGGCTCGGATGTAGTCCAATCTGGACGTCCAATTTTCGATGACTTTTTCCAACATTTGTGGCCGTATATCGGCAATAACACGGCGAATGTTGTCTTCCAAATGGTCAAGCGTTTGTGGCTTATCCGCATAGACCAATGACTTTACATAGCCCCACAGAAAATAGTCTAGCGGTGTTAAACCACAAGATCTTGGAGGCCAATTCACAGGTCCAAAACGTGAAATTAGGCGGTCACCAAATGTTTAATCTTACAGTCCACAGATGGCGCTCTGCGCATTCCATTGTAATATTCCTTAGCGTAAATAAACAGTTCATGTTCAAACTCGTTCGTGTGTGGTCGTCTTTTGTGCTGTCAAGATACTATTTCTTTTGAGACAAATTCAATCATTAAGAAATAAGTAACTACTTCCAGGTGCAGCAAGAGATGGCGTTTCCAAATCGAGTTAAGTAACAACAAGTCAAGTAAGAAAATATCGAACCATTTCTTATTCCACCATTTTGGTCGTACCGTAGCCGGAGCTCAATTGTGAAACATTCTAATTCAAAACTCCTGGCTTGTTGTTCTTTCGGCAATATTTTTTATAAGATATTGTCATAATTCAATTGATGAAAAATTCTAATTCCTTTTTTGTGTGTACTAAGCTTAAAAAGAAACTTTCGAAGTGTAATATTTCAAATTCATGTATATTCAAAAGTTTAATCTTCTTATATATATGGTTATTTCAATGTTTAATTGATTGTTGTGCAATTATTCTTAAGTGGTAAATTATTTGTGTGTTTCTGCCATTGTCGTTCCTGTATCATATGTAACACAAGTTTCGTTTTACCTCGCTTGTGTATTAAATTTCCTATTCGTATATTCCGTAGTAATTCTTTTTAGAATTTCTCCCCCACTTTTCCTCCCTTCCGCGGCGCCAGAGGAATCATCTTTTTCGACTAGACAATTAATCATTCTCGAGCAGCTACGTTTTTATTTGTTTTCTTTAAATTATTCTTGTTGCTATATTAAAATGGATATTGAGGTTTTATTGAAGAAAAAAAAAGAACGTCAAATCCTCGATTACAAAATTGCAAAGCAAAACAGAAGAGGAAATTGAGAAATTAAATAATGTTGGTTTATTGGCTCGGAAAAATATATTAGAATTTAGAAATGAAATAAATGATATTTTGGATTCTATTATAAGTATTTGCGAGGAAAAGGACGAGGAAACTTATTGTACGGAAAAGGACGGCATTTTAGATACGTTAGAAGCAATACTTGTCGCTATAGACACTCAGCTTATGCCTTCTGTAATAAATTCCGACTTTGAGGTTAAGGCTAGTCGGTAGAGCCTATAGCAACAAAGTTAAATTGAGCCATTTTAGGAACTAGTTTCTCAGAAACTGTTAAATATATAAACTTCAAATTTTGTCTGTATATTAATTAGGCTTTTTTATTTAAATACTGGTAAATATATTTAAAATATATTGTTTACTTTTTTCAAAAAAATTCATCGTAAAAGTATCACTTTGAAATTTTTGAAAACTGTCAAATTTTTTACGGTAACTGCTTTTCAGAAAAATATTTCAGGAAAATCTCCAAAAAAATAAGCTTAGTATATAGAGATACATATTATTTATGTGCAGTAAAAATTGCACCAGCACTCATTCTGTAGATTCTGAGAAAACTGTACCCGCAGTTTGAAAACAACCATTTTGAGATAATTGCATTTTTAGTGAAAAAAAGCACTTGATGACGAAAATAATGAATTACAACATGTATTTGCCCTATTTTATTAAATATTAGCTTATTCTCTATTACTTTTAAGGCTTTTTAGTTTTTTCTTATTCTTAGATTTCTCAAAAAATACATTTATAGCATTTTTCACTTTTAAGCTATCGAGGTATTTTTTAGTGTTTGATTATTTTACTCAAATTCTGTATCAATTTTTGAGGAATTTTCAGTTCTGATACATTACTTTCATCAAATTTTGACTATAAAGCATCATAAATACCATGTGAAAATGTGTCAATACATGAAAATATGGCTTTGGTAATACATGATTATACACTATTTCGAAAAGTTTCATTAGTGTTTTATATATTCACCTGTTAACACAATGTTTTACAGCAGCAGAATTAAAAAAATTTCTGTAAATATTTGGTAAATTGTATTCAAAACAACAAAAACATAAAAACAGATTTCTTGAACATGAAATTTATGTATTTTTATATATGTAACAAGCTATGTGCAACGAAAAAAGGCATTGCATTTTTAGATATTTATAAACCTTTTACTAAGAAACTATTGAACACCAAAGCTTAAAAATTTGTATAAATACACAATACATATGAAATATATAGTAAAAATTTCCAGTTCATGCATACAGTAGATGTATAGAAAAAGGAATACACAATTTATTAATTGTCATTTTCTGCGTCACGACATCTATTCATTAGTGAAAAATGTCTGAGAAATATTTTTAAAATTTTACATAAAGAATAAAAACACACAATACATATGAAATATATAGTAAAAATTTCCACTTCATGCATACGGTAGATTTATAGAAAAAAGAACAGACTACTTGAAAAATATATTAATTAGAAAACACAGTAGCTTTTGTATAAATTTTTACCTCCTCAAAAAGCTCCTGCACTGTATAGCCGGTTTTTACCTTATTTTTCTTAATATTTTCTTTCTTTCTTTTTCTTTTATCTTTTCTGATTTTCTTCGAGCGTCAAGAAAAAGCATAAATTACTTTCATTAGTCTTTCCCTATCGAGAAGTTTCATGGCACTTACTGAAAATTCCCCTGGTTCTACGCCCATTTTTTGAAGCATTTTTAATTTCGATACATTACCATCATTAAAGGAACAAACCGCATCATAAACACCAAGTGAAAGTGTTTCAATCTGTACAAATGTTGCTTTGGGAACACGTGACCAAATGACATTATGAAAACTTTCATTCGGGTTTTGTGTTTTTCCATGCAAACATTTTTTCAACAGATCAGGATGGGAAAGATCTCTAAATATAGGACGCGCATTGCTTCAACAACAGCGACCGAAAGACTGTTTTTATGTTTGTAAGACTTACCTAACGCTTCAGCCTTTTTAAATCCACACCATGAATCTTCCCCGATGGGACAAAAACCATGTTGAGGATATTCATCAGTTGATAACTTATGCAGAAAAATGGCCCAGATAGCTTGCCGCATATTCTGAACACTGCTGTGATTTCTCTGAATAGCTGATCCATAGTATGACTTCAAGTTATCTATTTCATGTTCCGTCAAATGATTTTTCCCACTTAAACACTTACCGTCTGACAAGATTTGCCCTTTCAATTGAGCTTTTAATCGGCGTAATCTTGTTCCCATGCGCTTCATTACATGGCTAAGACACTCCAATTTTTCATTTGGATATTCATTCCATAAATGTTTTTCTTTTTTACCGCATCAAATGCTTTGCAATCCCCATCTCCTAAGTACGTAATATATCGGGCATTATGTAAAGATAATGACCGTTGAAAAATTTTAGAAGCACCTTGGATTTCTATCGCTCCACTAGATCCAACGTAGTTCCTTTTACAATCCTTTTCATGAAAAGGCAAGTTTTTACAAGCGCAATATTTCGAAAGAATATCAACATCTATCACCTTACCTGTATCAATGCTGGTCACAGTAATTACACCATTCAAGGATGTGTAACCACGCTTCTGCTATGTCCCATCTACAGCTACCGCTATATTTTTGTTACCTTCATTTTCACAAATAGCTTCCTTCGCAGCATTTTGAATTGAATCCTCATAAACAAGTTTAGCAGCATTTAAAATTCGCTTACCGTAAGGAGAAAACCTTGTAGGTGGTTGCGGAAGATTCATTACACCGCAGAACATTCTCCCTGCTTCTGCACCTTTTCCAATTGAACGCATAGCACACACAAACCTGGTATTTATTGTAGCAATTTGTGTTCCTTCATGAAAATTTGAAGAGAATTCTACACGATACGGACAAGCAAAACATTTCAGGACAAACGTAATAGCCAGTCCAGACTTACCTTTTAAAACTTGCATGTCTAAACCACTGTTGCACATTTTACAGTGAACTTCATTCTTGAAAACAAAAGCAAGAATATTCAAATCCATGATTGCATTTAAAATACCTACGCTATCACCAAAAGAAGAAAAACTCTCATTTAAATTGGGAATTTTCTTTTCTTTTGCACATGACTGCTTTGAATCATGTGCATGTTCAGCTTGAGCATTTAATATACTATCAGTGGTACTTACTTTACTATTAATAGTATTCTTACGTGAATAATACTAACCTTTGCGTTTCTTGAAAATTTTTTGCAATCTTGGCATTTTAAAATTTCAGAAATTTTTTAAGTATTGATAAACGACAAGTGCTCAATCAAAACGTGTTCGAAAGCGCCAAAAATAGGTAAACAACCCTAACAGTTACACTTGTAGTTATTCAACAGTTAATTTCGTGGGAATAAATAAAACAGATAATGGCTTTGCAAGAGCATCCCAGTTTTAAAAGGCCAATATGTTTACATTTCTATCTGTCAAAGTAGGCGTGGCAAATCAGTTGATTATTTTTTAAAAAACATTTTAAAATACTTCTAATTCATAAATTGACTAGTATGTTATATCATTGGAAAGGGCTTAATTTGGAGATTTGAGAAATATCAAAATCTCAAAATCGATTTCAACCATACCGACTGCCCTTAAAAACCCAGGTTCAAGTCATAGTTTAGTCTCAGCTCGGTCAGCTGAAGTGAAACTTCCTACATTATCCCTACCAATATTTTCTGGTGTAACTGAAGAGTAGCTTGCTTTTTCTAATCTTTTTGAAGCTGCAGTTTCCAACAATCAAAATTTAACGGGAGCGCAAAAGTTGCAATATTTAAAGGGCAGTTTAAAGTCTGATGCATTAAAAATAGTTAATTCTTTATCCATTACCAATGATAATTTCGAAATTGCTTGGAAATTGCTAAATGATAGATACTTTAATAAAAGGGAAATTATGTCCTCCTTAATTAAAAAGTTTATTAATATAACGCCCTTGAGTGGAGAATCATCCACACGAATTCTAAATTTGATAGATTCCACTAAGGAATTTGGAAGGATGTTGGAGTCCCTTGAATACAAGGTTGAGACCCAACTACAGATACACTCTTAATGCATACGATATTGTTTAAGCTCGATCCAAATTCCAGAACTTGGTTTGAGAGAACCTTTTCAACAGATGTCATCCCAAAGTTGGATGAATTGTTG
The DNA here is from genome assembly GCA_019973935.1 of Trichonephila clavipes. Taxonomy (NCBI): domain Eukaryota; kingdom Metazoa; phylum Arthropoda; class Arachnida; order Araneae; family Nephilidae; genus Trichonephila; species Trichonephila clavipes. The sequence goes on along the minus strand of BMAU01019745.1, from coordinate 807,051 downwards.
CAATTCCTTGCAACACAAGCGAGATCCATTACGAGTTCAACTACTAAGAGAAATGTTCAAAGGAAGGTGACTCTGGTCGTGTCCAACGCCCAGTCACAATGTCCTTTATGTAATGCAGAACATACATTATCGAGATGTGATACTTTCTTAAAATTGTCAGTTCAAGGCCGTTCAGATTTCGTTAAAACGAATAATGTTTGCTTTAACTGTTTAACACAGTTTCACAGTGTGAAAACTTGCAAAAGCAAGTTTAGATGTAAAAAGTGCAAGAAACCCCACCACAATTTACTTCATATTGAAAATGTTAGTGCTAAGGGAAGACAGGGCGCTGTAAATGTGTTAAATTCTAGAGAACTTTCTGTCAACGCTCCTGTGTTTTCGCCTGTCCCTATTTCAAGTACTAGTGAACCAAGCGAAAATTCTAGAGTTGTGGATGTTACATCGTGTATTTCTGATGTGAACCCAGATGTTCAAATTCTTCTTTGCACAGCTCTAATTCAGGTAAGAGATATTTAGGGTAACTATCAGACCTGTAGGTGTCTTCTGGATAGCGGAAGCCAGGCTTCACTTATTACAAATGAATGTATTGAAAGGCTAGGCTTGCGAAAGGAAAAGGCCAATGTGCGTATATCATGTTTGGGCGCATCCTATACGCGTCTAAATGGGCTTGCTGAGATTCAATTTACCTCACATTTTTCATCTCAAAATTCTTTTCATGCGTCCGTCTATGTGATCAACAAAATTGTAGGTATGATCCCACATCGCGATTTAGATTCCTCAATGCGTGAATTATTTGGGGATATTTCTCTTGGTGATCCATCATTTTAAAAGAGTGGTCCAATTGATGTGCTACTTGGTGTTGACCTTACTTTGCCATTGCTAAAGGGTCAAACGTTATCTTTGGGTAAGGATAAGCCATTTGCCATTCGTTCAGAAATGGGTTGGATAATTGGTTAGGCAAATTCTAGTGGGCAAAATTCTTTCCATGTCAGTCATATTCAATTAGTATCAGATCATATAATCAATAAATTCTGGGAATTAGGTTCTGTGCCATGTGCCAAACCCTTAACTTCATTAGAAGAGGCTTGTGAATATCATTTCATAAAGACACATTCTAGGGATGAGAATGGCAGATACACAGTAAGGTTGCCATTTCACACTCCGACGCGGATGGGAAATTCAAAACAAAATGCAATTCGTAGGCTAATCAGCGTGGAACGCCATCTCATTTCTAATCCTGACAAAAACAAGCTGTATCGAAATTTCATGAAGGAATACCTTGATCTATATATATAAAGCACATGTGTGTGTGTGTGTGTGGAACCTGTTCCGGACTCTGAAATTAATAACATAAAAAGTTTATACCTTCCTCACCATGGAGTTGTTAGGGACACCAGCTGTACAACAAAGCTTCGCGTCGTCTTTGACACCTCCAGTAAAACTTCGTCTGGACTATCTCTCAATGATCTGCTCATGGTTGGGCCAAGAGTGCAGCCAGAACTTTTCCCTATTCTTATCCAGTTTCAAATTTTCAGTGTAGCCATTTGCGCTGATGTTGAAAAGATGTTTCGCCAGATTAAAGTTCACGAGGAAGACGTAGACTGGCAAAGAATTCTCTGGAGGGATTCTCCAACCGAACCTATAGTGGCCGCGGTAGCCGAGTGGTATAGGTATCGGACTGTGGCTTGCTTTGTCACAGGTTCGAGCCCAGTACCACTAAAGACCCGCCGTGTAGGGCAGCGATGCACGTTCAATCTGTCGAGAGCTGAAACGTCCTCCCGTTGGTGTGGTGTGGTAGTTAGGAGAGGGGGTGCTAGCTCAGATGTCGTCCACGTCACTTGACCATGGTTCAAAATTACGTGGTCCGTCGCCAAAAGCCCTCGTGTAGCTGAACAGTGCGACGTTAATATTCAATCAATCAACCAACCGAACCTATAAGGGAATATCGCCTAACAACTGGTACGTATGGTACGTCCTCAGCACCATTCCTCTCTACGAGAACCTTGCGACAGCTTGCCATTGACGAACAAGAAAATTATCCAGCCGCTTCAAGAGCTACCCTTAGTCATTTTTACGTTGATGACTTGCTGAGTGGAAGTGTGACAAAGAAGGGAGCCATTCAGCTAATGTCAGAGCTGCAGGAGATTATGAAAGGAGGAGGATTTTCTCTGCGCAAATGGATATCTAACGATCCTGACGTATTGGCAACCATTCCAGAAGAATTAAAGGCAGTTGATCCAAACACACGATCAAAGATGACCAACCTGTCAAGATCTTGGGAATAGCTTGGCTTCCAGATGTTGACAAGTTCACCGTGAACGAGACTGATGCGTGGACTAAACGCAAGGTACTTTCTGAAGTCGCCAAAATCTTTGACCCCCCTTGGGCTGGTTGGCACCATCAGTTATCATTTCTAAAATCTTCCTTCAAGAGTTATGGAGTTACCATCTAAGCTGGGACGAAGAGATACCAGATTCTCTAGCAAGACAATGGAGAGTATTTCAAGAACAGCTTCCTCTACTTACAAATATCAAGATCCCACGCCGCATTCTCATTGCACAGGCTATAGACGTACAAGTACACGGGTTCTGTGACTCTTCAGAAAAGGCATACTGTGCAGTTATATACATTCGTTCCAAAGATGCAACTCAAACCGTAGTATCTAGACTGCTAACTTCTAAGACACGTGTCTCTCCAGTAAAAACGCAGTCTCTACCTCGACTAGAGCTTTGTTCTGCCTTACTGCTTGCCAATTTGTTACAAGCTACCTTTCCAACTTTAACCGTGCCAATTTCCGAGACCTTTGCGTGGTCTGATTCCAAGATCACACTGGCATGGTTGAAGTCCGAACCGAGAAGATGGCAACCGTTTGTAGCTAATCGAGTAGCACAAATTCAAGAGCTGACTCCTAACGTGCACTGGAACTTTGTGAGTGGTCTGGAGAATCCTGCTGACTGTGGAATGAGAGGGATACCCTCAACTAAACTAGAAAAGTGCAACTTGTGGTTCAATGGACCCGATTGGTTAAGAAGTTCTACTTTTCCGATTGGAGAGTTTGAAGATAATCCACAATTACAAGAACACATGTCTGCCGAAGCCAAAAGAACATCCAAGCTGATTATGCTGAACGTGGTTGATGCGACTTTCAAGGCTGAGTTCTTTCAAAAATTTTCGTCTTGGAACAAGTTGAAAAGAGTTGTTGCCTATTGCTTAAGATTTGTTAAGAACTGTTCTCTTTCTGCGTGTAAAAGAAGAAAGTCCTTTTTAACAACGGCAGAATTGAGCGAAGCCGAGAAAGGCGTTGTTAAGTTTATCCAGCGTGATCATTTTTCGTTGGAAGTCTCCTATCTTTCAGCAGGTAAGCAGCTTCCGTCAACCAACAAGCTTATACCCTTGACTCCGTTCTACGATGATTCCGGAATAATACGTGTCGGTGGTAGACTGAAAAATTCAATACTTGCAGACTCGCAGAAGCATCCCATCTTGCTTCCTAAAACCGACCAAGTCGTGAACTTAATTATCTCTGATTATCACCTGAAACTTCTTCATACCGGTCCACAACTTCTCCAAGCAGCTCTCAGAGAAAAATTTTGGATTCTTTCAGTCCGAGATGCAGTTAGAAGAGTAGTGAGAAGATGTATCCCATGCTTCAGAAATCGTCCAAAATTCGCCGAACAAATCATGGGAGATCTTCCAGAATCCAGAGTTTGCCCCTCTTCTGTATTCCAACGAACTGGTATTGACTTCGCCGGCCCGTTCTTGATACGAAGCTCCAAGGGAAGAGGAAGCCGGAATACTAAGTGCTACATCTGCGTCTTCGTCTGCTTAGCAACGAAGGCGGTTCATCTTGAAGTCGTTAGCGACTTAACATCAAAAGCATTTATCGCTTGTTTAAAAAGTTTCATGGCTCGTAGAGGTAAACCATCAGAGATCTTCTGTGATCAAGGAACCAATTTCTATGGAGCTAGCAGAGATCTCAGAAAGGAGTTCCGCCAGTTGATGAAGGAAGATGCCGTTCATCAATTCCTAGTAACTGACAACATCACCTTTCACTTTAATCCTCCATCTGCTCCCCACTTCGGAGGCATTTGGGAGGCTACAGTGAAATCTTTTAAGTTTCATTTGAACAGAGTTGTTGGAGTCACTAGTCTCACCTTCGAAGAACTATCCACGTTATCAAGCCAAATTGAGGCATGCCTCAACTCCAGGCCACTATGTATATTATCTAGCAGTCCAGATGATCCTTGTGTTCTAACACCAGGACATTTTCTGATAAGAAAGGCATTGACAGCTATCCCGCAACCTACAGTTCCAGACGACCTTCACCACTGCGCCCGTTGGCGATTGCTTACAAAAATGACCCAACATTTTTGGAATAGATGGTCTTCAGAGTACTTGACATTGCTGCAGTCAAGATCGAAATGGTGCATCGTTCAAAAGAACCTTGACATCGGAGATCTTGTCTTAATCAAACACGACAACTCACCCCACCTACAGTGGCAATTAGGGCAAGTCACGGAAATGTTCCCTGGTAAGGACGGTAAGGTTCATGTGGTTAAGGTAAAAACTCAAACTAGTGAACTTGTGAGACCAATTGCTAAACTGTGTCCACTTCCTATAAACACTTGAACATTTGTGAATAATACCTAATTTTTTCTTTCAGCATTGTTGAGGTCATCTATACTTCTGTAAATCTCATTGCTTAATTTCATTAATTTAGAAGTGTACTTTACTGTCAATTTGTATGTTAATTCTTATACTTAATTCATTAGCATGTTTAACAACTTAGTGTGTTTAAGTTAATTCATTAATTTTGAAACCCCTCCGTGTTTCAAGGGGGCGGTATGTTTAATCTTACAGTCCACAGATGGCGCTCTGCGCATTCCATTGTAATATTCCTTAGCGTAAATAAACAGTTCATGTTCAAACTCGTTCGTGTGTGGTCGTCTTTTGTGCTGTCAAGATACTATTTCTTTTGAGACAAATTCAATCATTAAGAAATAAGTAACTACTTCCAGGTGCAGCAAGAGATGGCGTTTCCAAATCGAGTTAAGTAACAACAAGTCAAGTAAGAAAATATCGAACCATTTCTTATTCCACCACCAAACGTGTCTTTCAATAAATCGATTGTGGCACGAGCTGTGTGACATGTTGCGCCATCTTGTTGGAACCACAGCTCCTCCTGGACATCATGATTGTTCAATTCAGGAATGAAAAAGTTAGTAATCATGGCTCTATACCGATCACCATTGACTAACGTTGTGGCCTTCATCGTTTTTGAAGAAGTACGGACCAATGATTCCACCAGCCCATAAAGCGCACCAAACAGTCAGTTTTTCTGGATGTAACGGTGTTTCGACATACACTTGTGGATTAGCTTCACTCCAAATGCGGCAGTTTTGTTTGTTGACGTAGCCATTGAACCAGAAGTGCGCTTCATCGCTAAACAACTTATGAAAATCGGGAACAACGGCAATCTCGTTTTGGGCCCATTCGACGAATCTACGCCTTGCTTGATGATCGTTTTGATGAATTGCCAAACCAAACTGAGAATAAACCACTTGACAGCTGTTAAATCGGTCGCCATCTTGGAAAGTAATGCCAACTTAAACTTCTATACCTGGAAAAAAAACACTCTTTACAATGTTTTGAAACCGTTTACATTTGTAGGGGGAAAACGTATATAATGAAGAAAATGGAAGAATTTATCAACAGATTCGATGCTAAAATTTAAATTTAAGCTATAACTTTTAAACTTTAGATTGATAATTCATGCAAAATGCACAGAACTTCTCACACAGCTATGAACATTTCACAAAAATGTATTTAGTAAGTGAAAAATATTTCTCAACGCGAGTGGTTACAAAAACAAAATATAAAAACGAATTAAACCCTGAATATGAAATGCTAGTGCAGATAATTTCATAATTTTTCATATACGCCGACAGTGTTTGTGTAAAAAATTGTGAACACATATCAGTTACTAAATGTAACACATGCGTGGGTGACAATTGGATCAAAAATTATTATCAATGAGTAAATAACATTAAATTTATATCATGAAATTTTTTAATAAAAAATAAAATCCTTTTTTAAAATTGTCCTTATATATAATATCAAAAATATGTTTATCTATATACTTTAAATATTGTTTTAAGATATATTCTTCTAAGTTTGGAATGGGATTCCCCAAAACATCTTACAGTTCTAAGAGTTTCGAGAGTCGAAAACATTTCACCATTGATCTTCGTCCGGAAATAAGAACTCTCCCATGGCCAAAATTTACTCCTGTTTTAACCCCCCACACCCACCCTAAAAAAGAACTAGCGTTACTTTTACCAGTGAGGGGCTTTCGCTGACGGGAGACCGCTACACCGGAAATACTCAATGACAAACATTGAGTAAGAAAAATAAACGCAGATCCTATACAGCAGATGTTCCCAAACTTTTTTGCTTCATAGACCCCTTGCCATGCTCTTTGGTTTGGGGTAGACCCCTGCTTACCTAATATTGAATTTTTGCAGCTTTACCAATTTAATGACAAGTGGTATAGATCTACTTACTTTAAACTATTTAAATTTCTAACTGAAGTGAAGTATGGTGTTTAAAACTTAAGAAAAAACACGTTAATTAATTAAAATTTAATTAATTCATATAATAAATGAACTACAAAGAAATGCTTTTAAAGAGAGGAATAAATCTGGTGCTTCAATAATTTTTTCAACATTTGGAATCAATTGTGGCATGTTTAACTCTAAATTTCCTCAGTGGTATCCAGAACTTATTTCCCCTCTTTCTTTTTTGTTTTGGAGATTGGCAACCATGCTGAAAAAGTAATTAAAAATTTGCTTAAGATATTCCATAATTGATGATAAATGACAGGTATTTCTTTTTAAAGCCAAAATTGAAGACATGATCTTTGTTTTTAATAAGATTTATGCTGTCACCTTGTAACTACAAATTAACCTTGTAACAAAATCCCCTTGCCTATCATCTCTTAATTTTTAAGTTAGTGATCTCTCTTCCAGTAGTATGTACTATAAAAATTGGGATTGGATATTTCAATGCTTATTTTCTGCATAAAGAAAGATGAGAAATTCTACTAAAGCATTTAAGCATTACTCTTGCGATACCCGTTGGGAAGCTAAAATAAAATTCGGCTAAAGCAGTGTATATAGAGTTTGAACAAACTCGTAATAACTTTCAGAGAGCAGCCTCTAAGCTCTCAGCCATGCCAAAAAACTTTGAACATCTCCCATCCTGATGAAGCACGTTTGCCACGCCTCCCAGATTCCATGGACCAACCAATCACCGACATGCCACTAAGCAGAATGCAAAACCCCACTTTCGCCAAGCCCCACATCCAAGTTATCACGACAAGGGATTGAGGACTGAGTTTCAGTCCGGACGCCCAAAAGTCAACGTCTATCCAACGTCGTAATAACTTAGAAAAATTCATTATTTAAAAACTTATTCGATTCAATGCAAGATATTCCAATCATTTTTAAGAGCATGATTAGCAATATTGTCTAAAATTAACCCTATCAATGAACTATTTCTAGCAAAAACATTTGTTCTCGATATTTGTCCAAAAACTTAGGGGAGTGCAAGAATATAATTTCTATATTTACGAATATTTTCCCATTGAAAAGAATCATTTAAAGCATTTCATCGCAAATGCTTGTAATCTCAGATCATCTCAGTTTATTATACCTAATTTTCGTTTTTGTGACTGAAAGACCGCCATTTTCAGCATTATAGATAAGTTCGATCCAACTTTTGGCAAATTTCCTTTTTTTATTTCTTTGACTTTCACTACTAGTCATGCGGTTGTTGTAAAGATGTAGTTTCTTTTATTAACTTCACCTTAAAAAGAAGTAAATTTATTACAGCATCACGAAAAACTTTTTTTTTTTGTTTTTATAAAAGGAGATATTTGTGAGAATAATCGGTTCTTCCAAGGAAATGGCTATTAACTCATACTTTTACTGCTGAAGCCTGTTAGAAAAATTATTTTTATGGGAGCAAAGAAATTTTATTTACTTATTTATTTTTTGTTATCCCAAACAATCAGTTTAGGTCACATCATATTTCTTAATTCCAATCATTTGAATTGATTTATGTAAGAGTTACGATGTTAATTAAACATTTTTTTCAATCACCACACAATTATTACAAATTTTGCACAATTATTAATAACATAAAAATATAACTTTTAATGAGGGTTGAGTAAGTGAATATTAACGTCGCACTTTTCCTTAATCGAGGAGTTTTGGCAACCTATCTCCTAATTATGAACCACAATCAAGCGACGAGAATGATACCTGAGCTAGCTCCCCCCTCTACTAACTTCCACACCACATCAATTGGAGGAGGTTTGAACATAGACATGTGGCAGTGGTAGCCGAGTGGTTAAGGTATCGGATCGTGGCTGGCCTTGTCACGAGTTCAAACCCACTACCACTAAAGACCCACCGTGTGTAGAAGCGATGCACGTTATATTTCTCGAGAGCTCAAACGTCCTTCCGTCGGTGTGGTGAGGTAGGAGATAAAGGGTGCCAGCTCAGGTGTCGTCCACTTGACCATGGTTCAAAATCACGTGATCCGTTTCCAAAAGCCCTCGTGTAGCTAGCTGCACAGTGCGACGTTAATATTCAGTCACTTACTCACTATTCATCGTTCCTGTGTACGCCGAGATTCGAATAATTACGCATTCCTCGAATTCTGAATTACACCGTTGATAAAAGTGTCACATAACAATACACCTGACATATTCTATGTAAATGAAAATTAAAGTTTTAAGTCACATACTGTCATTTATTTTAGTAACAATAATAATAATTTGATGTTAATGTCACATTAGATAACAATAAAATATTAGCTTCTATATAATATAAATGTAGGTTAAAATGATTTTTGTCTCAAAGAAAATTATAAGCTCCTTTCCTAATTCATTTCAAACATATTGTTTAATTTTACGCATGTGTGTGTGTTTTGGTAACCAAATAACAGCTTCATTTAATAGAAAATAGGCTACATTATGTGGTATCCTGTTTGAATTGCCTTATAAGAAACTCTCATCAAGAACATGATAAGTTTCGATACAAGTCTAAAAAGAAAACGTCATTTTTCTGTGAAAATGATCATTAGAGCACTTTTTCATCATAAATTGTTATAACCTTTTTTAACCATATTTCCATTTCTTATTTTATAAATTAATGTTATTATTTCTGGTATTTATGAAAATACAACAAAACTATGTACTAAGAATTCCATTTTAGACGACATAAAATGGTTAGGCAAGAAACTAAAGACAAAAAAATATCTGGTGTCTCCCTCTTGGTCCCCCACAATGGAGGGGAAGAAACCCAAACTGTGGTTTTTACGACTGCTTGACCTATTTGCCCTTCACTGTTCGAAGACGAATATTGCTCATCCTACATTATGCAAGATAAAACGTGTGCTTTCTAGCTGTTAATGTGTTTCCTTGATCTTTTTGAAAGTAATTTCTACTTCTAAAGAATTTTCTTCTTTTTTTTTTTATCATCCCAAAGAATCAGCTCGTTGACTTCTTCATATTTTTAAAATCCAATAACTTGTATTGATTTATAAAAGAGAGAGTTACTATGTTAATTAAATATCTTGAATGAACGCTCAATTCACAAAAATTATTAGTAACATAAAAATACATATACTAATAAAGGCTGAAATCTGCTTATAACAAAGTGCTGTTTTATACATCAGTATATAATTTCATTAATTCAAGTGATTAATATACATTTATTGAAAGTACGTAATGTATATATATACTACGTTATTTTATTTAAAAGACCAAGTTTAAAAATGAAACTGTATAAATAATTAATTTAAATTCTTTTTCTTAGACATGATTCATTAAAAGATAATTATATATCAAAAAATTAAACCTTAGTCACAGAACAGCTAACCATGAATTGCAGTACCAATAGCGTCAAAGTGATGTAGGATAATTAGACTTATTCTATGCTGCATATGTAAAATAAAATTCAAGTTTTGATTCATACAGTTATTGATTTTAGTAACAATAATAATGATTTATTATTAATACCATTAAATTGCAGTCAGAGATTAGCTCCTATATGATATATAATTATAGGTTAAACCCGATTTTTGTCTCATAGAAAATGACAAGCTATTTTACAACCTTCTTCAGTTGGAAAAAAATGTATTAACAAATTAGAGATTTACAGACATTATTAGTTTCTGTTTTATGCCTTTGCAAATTTTAAATTTGTTTTTCTCAGATTTTCATTTTGGAAGATATGAAAGGGTTTTCTATTCAATAATTTTTTTTGTTCAAGATAATTTTGAAATTTTTTGAAGATTATATTATATATATATAAATATATATATATATATATATATATATATATATATATATATATATATATATATATATATATAGTATATATATATGTGGGAGTCCGAATAAATCTTCGAATAAAAATCAGACTCTTCAGAAGGCGGGATTTTAGATTGGCGAGGTGGCTTGTCTAGGGGTAAGTATTTAAGGGTGAGTGATGAATTAATTGAATCAAAGTCATTTAAACACAAATACTTCATTTAAGTAAAAAAGAATTTATTTAAAGTTAAAGGGAAATATTTACAAAGAGAAATACATGCTGGAATTAGGTTAATTAAAAGTTGAACTATACCTTTAGAAGACGGGGAAATAAACCTTTCTCATTATTGGACGTTAGGACTGGTGGTGCCGCGCAGGGCGCGGAAATGCGGTAAAGACGCGACGTGTTGAACAAGCAGTGGTTAGTAGGCCTCTGCCGAAAAATTATTCAAGCCGGAGCTACGAAAGCTCACTAGATGGCGCTGCTTCGGAATGCAGTAATAAATAAAATTGAGATTTATGGTCCTCTGAAAAGGATATGACTCAACCTTTTAATAAAATGTCTCAAAGGGAAAATCCTACATATATATATATATATATATATATATATATATATATATATATATATATATATCGGTTCACAATAATAGTTTCATATAAATTTATATCTGAGAACTGTCGCTAGTTTTTTAAAACAAAAGTTAATATTTTAAAAATGTTCATATTTCTTCCAGGTTTCCAAATGTAACAATATTCATGCTTTTTCTTGGATTATCTATAACAGGGATGGCGAACCCGTGGCACGCGTGCCATTGATGGCACGCCGGCACCATACTTTTGGGCACGCCACCGAACAAAACGGTTTGCATTTTAATTCAAAATAACAAAGTTCAATATTACGAGCCTCGTGAGTGATCGGTCGCAGTTTTCAGCGAGATTTTCTCAGTTCAAAAAATTATCGGAAACGCTCAAGTTTTTTATGTACCTTGATGTGACTTCATTTAATAAACTGAATTTGTCCCAATTCTACTAGTTGTAAATTGAAAAATTTTAAATGCCACTGATTGATAATCAGTCTAGTTCAATATGGATTCAAAATTTATTGAAACAAGGAAAAAGTTGGAATTGATTAAAACAGAAAGATTAATAAGCAATATAAGTAAAAATGCTAGTAATGGAATTTTGAAACCATAAAATCTGATTCCAAATACGTTTAGCTGTTTGAAAAAACTGGCTCATATTATTATAATCATATTTTAATCTAACTATTCCTGTGAGTCATGCTTCAAAACTACGTGGTCCGTCGCCAAAAGCCCTCGTATAGCTGAACAGCGCGACGTTAATATTCAATCAATCAATCAAATCCTGTGAGTCATTATTTTCAGAGATGAATAACATTAAAGTCTCACTTTGAAACCGTTTGGAAGATCACTCCAATTCAGCTTGCACTCTGGTAAAAGTGAGATCTTGCAATCCTAACACAAGTTCTTTGTCATCTTGTCTACCACAAGAGAATTAACACTAATGTTACTTTAATTTGAATTACACGTATTAGTAAAACATTTACTATTATAGAGGGCAAAATGTATTTTTTAGTTGTCATATTAAAAAGTTTTGAGTTGCTAGTATTTAGTTTTATTTTCTTAATAATCAAAAGTCAAAATTATTTGACGGCACGTCTATGCCTCCTTAAACATTTCTTAAAGAAAAAATGGCACGTTCATCCAAAAAGGTTCGCCCCCTGATCTATAAGAACAATTATTAAAATTCAACAGGTTTTCAATTCCATACGAACTTAAGGAAGTGTAATAAAAAGGAAGCTTAATTTGGAAATTAATTCGATGAATATAATATAGTCGGCCTACCATTTTGCGAATCTTTATCTTGCGGATTTCTCTATTTCGCAAACTTTTTCCTGGAGTGAGACTGAGTGATTGCATATTAACGCCGCACTGTTCAGCTACACGAGGGCTTTTGACGACGGACCACGTTATTTTGAACCATGGTCAAGTGACGTGGACAACACCTGAGCTGGCACCCTCCTCTCCTAACTACCACACCAGTAGTTATAATATACCGGTTCTGGAACAGTGGAGCCGGTGGAGCGCGCATGCAAACAAAAGTGGGTGGAAGTCCCCCCCCCGATCTGAACCGGGAAGATGGTTTGTGATTGATAAGGGTTTCGGGGATCTGTACTGATAAGAAATGCACGCTTTTAGCGATAACGAGTTATATTCTGATATAGTTTTAATTAAATGATTATGATTTTTTTAATTACGTCATTGAAAGCAAATTTTAATTGGGATAAAGAGTCAAATTTTTCTGTACATATGATTATTTTTATATAATTCCGTATACATCTATTTCTGAAAATCATGATATACGTGTTGAATGATTATTTGTTATATTTCAAATTTGATGCTTTGTGCTTGTGATTTCTGAAACAGAGGATTGAAAATTAGGCAAACGAAAGGGAGTGGAAATTCCCCCCGGGTCTGAACCGGGAGGATGGTACCCCCTCCGCTCTGATAAGGGTTTCGGGGCTCTGTAAATGGGTGTTACAAATGCATGTTTTTAGAGATAACGAGTTATATTCTGATATAGTTTTAATTAAATGATTATGATTTTTTTAAGTACGTCATTGGAAGCAAATTTTAATTAGGATAAAGGGTCAAACTTTTCTGTACATATAAATATTTGTATATAATTCTGATAAAGTCTATTTCTGAAAATTATGATATACGTGTTGAATTATTGTTTATTACATTTCAAATTTGATACTTTGTGCATAACTAAAATATATTTTTCATTGATTTTGCATGTATTTTTTTTATAATTCTGAGATAACTTAAAAAATACTATGCTTATATAAAGTAAAAGTTCTGCATATGTTTTTTCGTTTGCAAAGTAGTTTCCTTACATGAAACATCCCTTTCCTATGATAATATATGCGGACCTTGTAATTCTGGTAAAACTTTCTTTGTTAGACGAATCTTAGAAATAAAATTAATTAATTCTTTTCCTCCCAAAATTATTTGGCGTTATGGAATTTATCCAAAATTGTTTGATAAGATGTCTGACATAGAATTTCATGAAGGCATGTCTTTCGATGTAGAAGATATTACTAATGCTTTCGTAATAATAGATGACTTAATGAATGAAGTAGGAGATGAGACAAAAGAACTTTCAAACTTGTTCACGAAAGGAAGCCATCATAGAGATATTTCCGTAATATTTATTTTACAAAATATTTTTTTGCAATGAAAAACAAATTATAGGAATATTTTTTTAAATACTTCCTACCTAAGTTGTTTTAAAAATGTTAGAGACACAAGCAATAGATCTCTTGTCTAGCAAGACAAATGTATCCATCTCAATCGAAATTTATGATTGGAAAACTATACGAAATACAAATGCTGCAAATTTGACTATCCACTTTGTGAGAGATAGAAAAATAAAACCTTTCGTTCGAATCATTTAATGAATTTTTCAAAAGAAAAAAATTTTCATACAGTTTTGTTACGAATAAATATCTCAGAACAAAAACATTGTATGCAAAACCTTTGTCATGGATAGAATATTAAGTGTGGTTTGTGTTCTTCAACATTTGTTTTTAATTTTTAGTCTGTTTCCCTTCTTGTTCCTTACACTTAAATATATTAATATGAGTAAAGTAATTAAAAAAGTTGAAAAAATATTGAAAAAAAGTTGAAAAATATTGAAAAAAGATGAAAAATATTGAAATATTTAGAATATTGTTGGTGGACTTGAGTATTTAAGTTAAGAGCAATAGTGATAAAATTTCTTTTTTTTCATATTAATCTTAAAATAATAATAACTTTATAAATTTAAATATATGGTAAGCTTATAAAAAAAACTCAAAGCAAAATCTTATTCATCTTATAATAATAATAATACAAACACAAAATATGAGAACAAAAAATATTGTATTTATTCACCTTCTCTAAAATTTATTCTTACATTATATCATTTCTTAAAATATTGATACAATCTGAAATCTTTCTGTTTGCTACGAACAAATTCATATAAAATATAATTCATTGAAAAGCCTTTACTGATTTTCAACAAGAAAAATATAAAATAAGGACCACATAGAAATGAGGAATATCCCTTGGTTAATCCATTTCTCAATAAATAAAGTCCTTCAGATCTCAACAATTTTCCTTTTATAAAACGATGTGCTAACAGAAAACTTAATTTAATCTTATATTTTTTAAATGTATTATGTGAGAAGCATTGAAATAAGAGAGAGAGAGTAACATCATTCAATATGAATAATAAATACATTCGACAGGTATATGCATAAAATGAAGAGGAAACATTTACATTCTTAAACATGAAAGAATAAGATATATACAGAAATCAATATTTATAAAAGAAACTATTTAATTAAATTCTCATTTATATAAAATATTAGTTTTCATTTATATGGAAGTTACCGAAAGCGCTAAAGTTGTAATACCATCTTCAAGAATATATCTTATCGAGGGGGCAAAGTGAATTTTTTTTTACTTTTTACAGAATGTATTTGATGTATAGAACTGTTAATGGGTTTAAACTCTTCACGACTTCTATACTTATTTATGAGGCAATTTTTATAGTCTTCATGAGAAATTTTACTTTTAAAATAGATATATGTATCTCTTTTGCTGTATTTTTTTCTAAAGTTAATGTTTTTATGCTGTACATTTTTGCATTGAGACCTACGAACTCAGTTGCTACCATACCATTTAACTCATCTGTCATTTTTCCGAGAACATTATTAGTTAAAGGATTATAAAGAAAATGATTTGGAAGCAAATATATGGGTCATTTCAATAAAAAAGAAGTGAGTTTTCTTTGAATAGATACAAGGTCATTATTAATTATTTTATAAGCATGAAATGCTGGAGATGCTATGAATTTCTTAGCTCTTTTCTCTCTATTCACTAGATAAATCTTAACTTTTTGCGTAAATTTTTCATTGTTTAAAAGTTTAAAGAGATATTTTTAAAAATTGTTGTTTGCTCGTTTTCGATGTTCAGTATTAAAATCTATATAATTTTTTAACCGAGGACTTTGTTTGAATTTTACAAATTGATGTATTTTTTTTTAATTTTTAAACCTAATTGTGTACATAACTTCAAATTTCTATAATGAACATATTTAGTTTTATTTCTGAAGTTAGGAGCCAATTTTTCCACAGACTTCGATTCTAAAATATTGAATTCTTTAGCAATATTTTTAGTATAGGAGGAACATTCAGAGACACTTTAACTTTTTCTGGAGCTAATGGATAGCAGTTATGCAAATCGTGCAATTAATCAGGATATTCTAACTTAAAATATACAACTTATATCCGAATCGTCTGGTACATCCATGAAGTTAACGTATTCATCAGTCCAGGAAAAGTCGTGTGTAGACAAATTTTGCGACATTGCTCAACCATATAGATTGTTTGCATCTAAATATATATATAATGTAACTACTAGGTAAGCTTGAATCATAGGTTGATAAATACACATTGTTAGCCTTAGCGTAGCGATGACCAATCATCGCAACACCTCCGCGAATTCCTTTTTCGATGAATAAAGGCATGTCTATATCAGTTAAAAGCTCCAATCGTACTTTTGTCATTTTATAAGATATGCTTGCCATACCAAACCAGGAATCGTATATGTATTGCATGGATCAATTTTGTAGTAATTCTGGCACAGAGTTCTAAAGTTTTCAAATATGTCTGAAAATAATACGTCTACGGTTACACACAAATCACGATAATTTCCCAATGTGCGCATTTGAAACATGTTCCATCTATGGTGAGCATATTCGTAGTCTTCTCTGGATACATTTTTATTTGTTAGACTGTTGAAAAAAGCTGATTGAGAAGGGAGCTGCGTTTCATAAAATTTAGAAAAGGAATCAAAATATTCATATGGATAGCAACCCTTTCTAGTTATAAATTGTGCATTACTTGCAAAATACCTATCCCAAAGATGAAATTAACAAGGCTTTAAAGTTGGGCAAGTTTCTCTAGAGAAGTATTTAAAAATTGAAAAGAGTCAATGTGAAACGTAATGACCTCAGAGTAAAAAAAAAAAATTTCACTATGTCGGGAATGCATTGAAAAAAGAAATCAAAACTTTTAGTTGATTTTTAAAATCAAAATTCAATTTAATTATGTCAAATGATCCAAATGAAGCACGAGGAAGTACGGAACAACGCTTGAAGGAGTTTTTTTTTTGTTAAAATCTAAATAACATTTTGAGTCTAAAGGATTTATAACCTATTTCAGCTACCATAAACCTATTGTTTTCTTCTTAGAATACAATTAATTCCCAAATATGATTGTATATTTCGCACAAAAACATTACTTTATGAGTACAGACATATGAATAAATAATTTTATAGGGCGATACTAACATCTCCTGGTTTTTTATTCGCTTAACTAACCTCTGAAATAACAGTACAAAATTGAAGTTATCACTTCAAATTTTAAACAAAACTTTTAATTAAATTTTAATTAATGTTAAAATTAATTTTAACATTATTATAAACAAAACTTTTAATTTCTTAAAGACAGGGTTAAACTTTAAATTCTTGTGGGTATAGAAACTTCATACAGAACGTGAATCCATTTTTCATATACATTTATAAGTTTCTTTTGGATTTTTATTATACTGACTCGTTTAACCCTTGGGTACGCGCCTCATGGAACCTCAGGGCTCCATGGAATATAGTTTGAAAAGGCCACTGGTTAAGACTTTCGAAATGATCAAGATAACAGGATTTTAGTATTTGGAGAAGAGTCTCTGTACCTTTTGGAAAATAGAAAGACCATTTTCTTAGATAGAACATTTAAAAGTTATCCGAAACAATTTTCTTAAATATATAAACATCGTAAAAATATCAAAAATTTCGAAATATCGAAAAATTTAAAAAAATGTCTAAAATCTTTAAGTTTTGTAACAAGTGAGACTAAATCCAATGGTAAACGACATTTATGCCTTTGTAATACAGGTTAGTATTAATTTACTTGTATTTATTTTTCTTTTATTTACTTGTATCTGTTTTATATACTTTACTCTTCTAGTATTTATCTTTACTTACATTAATGAAGCTAATTAATTTTATGGTAATTGTACCTGTACTAATATTTATTTGACTCTAAAATACAAATCCCTGAGATTTGACCATACTCTTTATTATACTATTACTTACTATTAATTTTTAAATATTTCTCTGAAAGTTTTTATTTTTAATACATTTCGCTATGTTTAAAACGCATTCCCACTATAATATCTTAACAATTCAATGTAAATAATAAAATTTGATTGGTAAAAATGTATTTATCCTTGAAATTCGATAATCGAGGGTAAAAACAGAAAACTTTGGTTAAAAAAAAAGATCGTGTGTGTGCTTATGACCACACGTTAGAAGTGATAACTTCAAATTTTGTAATGTTATTTCAGAGGTTAGTTAAGTGAATAAAAAACCAGGAGATGTTAGTATCGCCCTATAAAATTATTTATTCATATGTCTGTACTCATAAAGTAATGTTTTTGTGCGAAATATACAATCATATTTGGGAATTAATTGTATTCTAAGAAGAAAACAATAGGTTTATGGTAGCTGAAATAGGTTATAAATCCTTTAGACTCAAAATGTTATTTAGATTTTAACAAAAAAAAAACTCCTTCAAGCGTTGTTCCGTACTTCCTCGTGCTTCATTTGGATCATTTGACATAATTAAATTGAATTTTGATTTTAAAAATCAACTAAAAGTTTTGATTTCTTTTTTCAATGCATTCCCGACATAGTGAAATTTTTTTTTTTTACTCTGAGGTCATTACGTTTCACATTGACTCTTTTCAATTTTTAAATACTTCTCTAGAGAAACTTGCCCAACTTTAAAGCCTTGTTAATTTCATCTTTGGGATAGGTATTTTGCAAGTAATGCACAATTTATAACTAGAAAGGGTTGCTATCCATATGAATATTTTGATTCCTTTTCTAAATTTTATGAAACGCAGCTCCCTTCTCAATCAGCTTTTTTCAACAGTCTAACAAATAAAAATGTATCCAGAGAAGACTACGAATATGCTCACCATAGATGGAACATGTTTCAAATGCGCACATTGGGAAATTATCGTGATTTGTGTGTAACCGTAGACGTATTATTTTCAGACATATTTGAAAACTTTAGAACTCTGTGCCAGAATTACTACAAAATTGATCCATGCAATACATATACGATTCCTGGTTTGGTATGGCAAGCATATCTTATAAAATGACAAAAGTACGATTGGAGCTTTTAACTGATATAGACATGCCTTTATTCATCGAAAAAAGGAATTCGCGGAGGTGTTGCGATGATTGGTCATCGCTACGCTAAGGCTAACAATGTGTATTTATCAACCTATGATTCAAGCTTACCTAGTAGTTACATTATATATATATTTAGATGCAAACAATCTATATGGTTGAGCAATGTCGCAAAATTTGTCTACACACGACTTTTCCTGGACTGATGAATACGTTAACTTCATGGATGTACCAGACGATTCGGATATAAGTTGTATATTTTAAGTTAGAATATCCTGATTAATTGCACGATTTGCATAACTGCTATCCATTAGCTCCAGAAAAAGTTAAAGTGTCTCTGAATGTTCCTCCTATACTAAAAATATTGCTAAAGAATTCAATATTTTAGAATCGAAGTCTGTGGAAAAATTGGCTCCTAACTTCAGAAATAAAACTAAATATGTTCATTATAGAAATTTGAAGTTATGTACACAATTAGGTTTAAAAATTAAAAAAAAATACATCAATTTGTAAAATTCAAACAAAGTCCTCGGTTAAAAAATTATATAGATTTTAATACTGAACATCGAAAACGAGCAAACAACAATTTTTAAAAATATCTCTTTAAACTTTTAAACAATGAAAAATTTACGCAAAAAGTTAAGATTTATCTAGTGAATAGAGAAAAGAGCTAAGAAATTCATAGCATCTCCAGCATTTCATGCTTATAAAATAATTAATAATGACCTTGTATCTATTCAAAGAAAACTCACTTCTTTTTTATTGAAATGACCCATATATTTGCTTCCAAATCATTTTCTTTATAATCCTTTAACTAATAATGTTCTCGGAAAAAATGACAGATGAGTTAAATGGTATGGTAGCAACTGAGTTCGTAGGTCTCAATGCAAAAATGTACAGCATAAAAACATTAACTTTAGAAAAAAATACAGCAAAAGAGATACATATATCTATTTTAAAAGTAAAATTTCTCATGAAGACTATAAAAATTGCCTCATAAATAAGTATAGAAGTCGTGAAGAGTTTAAACCCATTAACAGTTCTATACATCAAATACATTCTGTAAAAAGTAAAAAAAAATTCACTTTGCCCCCTCGATAAGATATATTCTTGAAGATGGTATTACAACTTTAGCGCTTTCGGTAACTTCCATATAAATGAAAACTAATATTTTATATAAATGAGAATTTAATTAAATAGTTTCTTTTATAAATATTGATTTCTGTATATATCTTATTCTTTCATGTTTAAGAATGTAAATGTTTCCTCTTCATTTTATGCATATACCTGTCGAATGTATTTATTATTCATATTGAATGATGTTACTCTCTCTCTCTTATTTCAATGCTTCTCACATAATACATTTAAAAAAATATAAGATTAAATTAAGTTTTCTGTTAGCACATCGTTTTATAAAAGGAAAATTGTTGAGATCTGAAGGACTTTATTTATTGAGAAATGGATTAACCAAGGGATATTCCTCATTTCTATGTGGTCCTTATTTTATATTTTTCTTGTTGAAAATCAGTAAAGGCTTTTCAATGAATTATATTTTATATGAATTTGTTCGTAGCAAACAGAAAGATTTCAGATTGTATCAATATTTTAAGAAATGATATAATGTAAGAATAAATTTTAGAGAAGGTGAATAAATACAATATTTTTTGTTCTCATATTTTGTGTTTGTATTATTATTATTATAAGATGAATAAGATTTTGCTTTGAGTTTTTTTATAAGTTTACCATATATTTAAATTTATAAAGTTATTATTATTTTAAGATTAATATGAAAAAAAGAAATTTTATCACTATTGCTCTTAACTTAAATACTCAAGTCCACCAACAATATTCTAAATATTTCAATATTTTTCATCTTTTTTCAATATTTTTCAACTTTTTTTTCAATATTTTTTCAACTTTTTTAATTACTTTACTCATATTAATATATTTAAGTGTAAGGAACAAGAAGGGAAACAGACTAAAAATTAAAAACAAATGTTGAAGAACACAAACCACACTTAATATTCTATCCATGACAAAGGTTTTGCATACAATGTTTTTGTTCTGAGATATTTATTCGTAACAAAACTGTATGAAAATTTTTTTTTTTCTTTTGAAAAATTCATTAAATGATTCGAACGAAAGGTTTTATTTTTCTATCTCTCACAAAGTGGATAGTCAAATTTGCAGCATTTGTATTTCGTATAGTTTTCCAATCATAAATTTCGATTGAGATGGATACATTTGTCTTGCTAGACAAGAGATCTATTGCTTGTGTCTCTAACATTTTTAAAACAACTTAGGTAGGAAGTATTTAAAAAAATATTCCTATAATTTGTTTTTCATTGCAAAAAATATTTTGTAAAATAAATATTACGGAAATATCTCTATGATGGCTTCCTTTCGTGAACAAGTTTGAAAGTTCTTTTGTCTCATCTCCTACTTCATTCATTAAGTCATCTATTATTACGAAAGCATTAGTAATATCTTCTACATCGAAAGACATGCCTTCATGAAATTCTATGTCAGACATCTTATCAAACAATTTTGGATAAATTCCATAACGCCAAATAATTTTGGGAGGAAAAGAATTAATTAATTTTATTTCTAAGATTCGTCTAACAAAGAAAGTTTTACCAGAATTACAAGGTCCGCATATATTATCATAGGAAAGGGATGTTTCATGTAAGGAAACTACTTTGCAAACGAAAAAACATATGCAGAACTTTTACTTTATATAAGCATAGTATTTTTAAGTTATCTCAGAATTACAAAAAAAAAAAATACATGCAAAATCAATGAAAAATATATTTTAGTTATGCACAAAGTATCAAATTTGAAATGTAATAAACAATAATTCAACACGTATATCATAATTTTCAGAAATAGACTTTATCAGAATTATATACAAATATTTATATGTACAGAAAAGTTTGACCCTTTATCCTAATTAAAATTTGCTTCCAATGACGTACTTAAAAAAAATCATAATCATTTAATTAAAACTATATCAGAATATAACTCGTTATCGCTAAAAGCGTGCATTTCTTATCAGTACAGATCCCCGAAACCCTTATCAATCACAAACCATCTTCCCGGTTCAGATCGGGGGGACTTCCACCCACTTTTGTTTGCATGCGCGCTCCACCGGCTCCACTGTTCCAGAACCGGTATATTATAACTACTCACACCAACGGGAGGACGTTTCAGCTCTCGAAAGATTTAACGTGCATCGCTGCCCTACACGGCGGGTCTTTAGTGGTACTGGGCTCGAACTCGTGACAAGGCAAGCCGTGATCCGATACCACTCGGCTACCACGGGAATACTTTTTCCTGGAACCAATAAAATTTTATGATAACTTTTTCTCTTGGGATTCGATTTTTTTTCTCGGTTTTTGAAATATCTATGGACCTTCACATGATGTAATGAGCAAGTAAAATCATTTGAAACGATTAGACGAATTGCGTGAAAAAAATACGCCTGATGAGGTAATTCGTGCACTGCAAAGATGCGAGGAATGAGAGAAAACATTTTTTTTAAAAACGAAAACACCCAATAAAAAATAATAGACTTAACCAATAGGTAAATTGAAGGACGCGCATTCTTAAAATTACAGGTCATAAAATATGCAGGTTTAAAATTACTTGTAGGCTTAAAATTGGAAAATGTTATTAAAATTCGTTAATCTCATAATACAAAAGTACTTTTTTAAAGTTGGAAGTACTGAGTATTTTTTTTCTTAACAAAGTTGTTTTTTCCCCCTGCTTTCCTAGGCGAATTCTTTTTGATAGGTAAGGTATGTAAAATAAATAGATATTAACTTACAAAAAAGGTGTGGGAACAATTAATTTTATTATAATGTACAGTTATGTGAATTTTAAATTTGTTTTAAATGGTTTTTAAACTATATTGAAAGATAAATCACCATTTCACGAAATTTTCCAAGTAACGAACTTTTTTTCAGGTTTAGCGACGACTGTAAATTAGTGAAATTTTTGTCTTATTTTCATGCGTATCGGAAATAATATTAATTTTTAAAACAAGAAATAGATGTGTTTGAAAACAGAATTATACAAACTATTTGTGAAAAAATTGATCTAGGTTATTTTCTTAGAAAAATAACATTTTCTTGTGAAAGACTCAAATTGAAAAGGATTATTTCTCCGATGAGTATCCTTACACAGCAATTTCAAATACATTTTGTATCTAAGATATGAGCAGAAAGAAATTTTATACATACCTATCAAACAAAAAAAAATTGAAATAAGTACGCTAAGACGAATAAAAAAGATATTTCTACAAAACTAAAACTGGAGGTCTGTCAAATTCTTCCTCCAAAAATTAAAACTCCTGTCTAAATTCAATCTTTATTCTTAACCGTATGAGCAATGTTTATGATACCCAAGAAAATGTAAACGTACTTGTTCATTCACTCGTGGATACCCAAAATATTTGCACGGATTAAAAAAAAAAAGGTTCACTCCTAGGAGAGTCCACACCCTTGGCTCGAATTACTTTGATTGGTGATAATTGCTCCATTTTGGTAACCCTACCTTTAAACACTATGTATGGCAACCCTAACTATTTCTAGCATTTTCATCTTTTGTGGGCGCGCATTTCGAGTCTCATTTTGTTGTTGGGCTCCGGGCTGGCTGAGTGTGTGAGAGAATATACTTTAGAATTTTTTACTTTGTTGAATGCAAAAGGTAAGAAAGAATTGATTGAATGGTGTATGAAGGAAGGATTGATTGCTTCAAGTTATGAATGTCCTAAATGTAATGATCGGCATGATGTAACATGGTCGGCAATAAAACGCTTTCTTCAAAATCGTACCAGCCACGCCGAATGTATGTTCAAACATTATCTCGCAGAATAAATATGGCAGCGCTCACACACACGATCATTCGCTTAGCGATGAGACCTTTAAGGGTTTTTTAAAATCTGTTGTTACGCTGTACACTCCACTTGGAAAAGATCAGCAGTAAGAAAGTAAGTGCTGTTTATATATATATTTTTATCTTAAATGTTTAATTTCTGTACTGTTTTCATATATTTTCAGTACGCATCCACCTTATCCCGCTATATTCCCTTGCCGCCATTGTAGGCTTCGCTTGGTGCCATCTTTTTCTGGCTTGGCGCTTTTTTCGGTTTGTTGCCAAGGGTATGGGCTCTCCTAGGATTTTACCAAAAAATGACTGTGGGCACCCATTTCCGCGGTAATTCTAAAAGACAGCACACTCTTACAAAACTTTCTTTTTCCCCCTTTTTCATTCAACCAACACTGCACCCCCTATGGTTTTGAATAGTTTGTTTATTTTACTGCAACTGCGCATGCGTTCTGAAACCGACTATCTGTCAATCATTTTTTAAGCACACCCCGTTGCTATAGTAACGAAGGATTACCTTTTTACAAACATTATCGCTTTGGCGTCATCCCAGTTGCAAACAACGCCATCTGTTGGATAGAGGTAGTGTTTGAAAACATGGCCGTTGGCCTTAATTTGGTATGGAATTGAAAACCTGTTTCCTTGTTGAATTTTAATAATTGTTCTTATAGATAATCCGAGAAAAAGCATAAATATTGTCACATTTGGGAACCTGGAAGAAATATGAACATTTTTAAAATATTAACTTAAATGTTTTGAACAGATATGTATATATAAGTATCTTCAAAAAATTTCAAAATTATCTTGAACAGAAAAAAATTTATTGAATAGAAAACCCTTTCATATCTTCCAAAATGAAAATCTGAGAAAAACACATCTAACATTTGTAAAGGCATAAAACAGAAACTAATAATGTCTGTAAATCTCTAATTTGTTAATACATTTTTTTCCAACTGAAGAAGGTTGTAAAATAGCTTGTAATTTTCTATGAGACAAAAATCGGGTTTAACCTATAATTATATATCATATAGGAGCTAATCTCTGACTGCAATGTAATGGTATTAATAATAAATCATTATTATTGTTACTAAAATCAATAACTGTATGAATCAAAACTCGAGTTTTACTGTACATATGCAGCATAGAATAAGTCTAATTATCCTACAGCACGTTGACGCTATTGGTACTGCAATTCATGGTTAGCTGTTCTGTGACTAAGGTTTAATTTTTTGATATATAATTATCTTTTAATGGATCATGTCTAAGAAAAAGAATTTAAATTAATTATTTATACAGTTTCATTTTTAAACTTGGTCTTTTAAATAAAATAACGTAGTATATATATACATTACGTACTTTCAATAAATGTATATTAATCACTTGAATTAATGAAATTATATACTGATGTATAAAACAGCACTTTGTTATAAGCAGATTTCAGCCTTTATTAGTATATGTATTTTTATGTTACTAATAATTTTTGAATTGAGCGTTCATTGAAGGTATTTAATTAACATAGTAACTCTTTTATAAATCAATACAAATTATTGGATTTGAAAAATATGAAGAAGCCATCGAGCTGATTATTTGGGATGACAAAAAGAAGGGGGAAAAATCTTTGGGAGGAGTATATACGTGGAAATGTTGTCGGAGTACTTGTTTCCCGCAGGGAAACTTCACCTCCTATCTTTGGAACTGTGGGTGAGCTTTGCTTCGGCTTTACCTTAGCCCAGAACTGCATTAAAGTATTGATTTTTTTTTTCATTAGGAAGTGAAAGACACTTGTGGGGGAGAGTTACTTGTTGTGGGGGGAAGTATAGAGTATAAGTGAAAAGTTTGAAATTTAAATATAAATGGTAAGTTTATTTTGAGAAAGTGGGAAAATGCCGGGCACAGGTGATGCGGCGAGCCGTAACACCTGCGAGGGCCGTCTGGGAGCTGCGCGAAAAATCGGGGTTTTTTGGAACATTAGAGGGTTTTTGGCTAGGCCAATCGGGATGCAACCACTCGGGGTGGGCGGGGTAGATGTACGAGACTTTGAACATTCCAGCCTTGGATCTTGCCTAAGCAAGTCGAGTCTAATGGAAGCTCCGGTCGATGACCAATGTATTACCATGGAGGACCTTGGTCCCCCCACTCCTAAACTCCCAGCTGACCTCAGATGTTCGCAAATCACGAGCATCGGTAAAGAACTTGAAATCTATCAGATTCGAAGAGATTACGTCACCAGCATGATCGATCTCGAAAACAGAACTCCCAGCGCGACGACGGAAACGAAGTCCAAACTGGAGGAGGAGCTCAAGACGCTCAATGAAAACATCTCTGTCCTGGAAGGTAAGTTGGCTGACTATTTACCTTGCCCAAATGCCCTCTGTTATCATAATTCTAAAAATAAAGCGGTCAAAAGAACCGCAGAACCGGTAATCAGACCGGCTAAATTTACGGCAAAAGCCGCCAATAATTCTAAAACTAATAATAATAAGAAGAAAAATAATGATTAATTTGTTTTCCCTAAGAAAACAACAAAAAATACTCCAATTAAAGAAATGGAGAAGCTCGCAACTACCAATGCTTTTGCGGCACTCAACACTGCAGAAGACGACGCCGAGGACGTCTCCCCACCTCAGTATAAAATCAAACCGATTTTTATGAAAATCTTTAATGCTTACAATTTAATTTTACAAGAGCTTCATCGCTCATACCCCACAGCTACTAATACCCACACGAGAGGGTATATTAAAATCGAAGCCCAGTCTGCAGACGACCATAGAAATATTACAAATTACCTTAAAGAAAAAACAGCTCGTAGACACTACGTGATTGAGCCCCCCTCTACCAGGCCACTTAAACTGGTCATTAAAGGTCTACCTGATAATATAGACCCAGTTGATATTAAAAAAACGACCTTGTAGCAAAGGGCATTAACATTGTTAAAATTGCCCAACTAAGAAAATTTATCACTAAAACCCCTTTTACCTATCTACATGATAGAGATAGAGCGCGATGATCATGTCAATGACATTTATCAGGTGCGCAGCTGTCTGTACATGCAGATTAACTCGACCCATTTAGAAAAGGAAACCGAGTCACCCAATGCTATAACTGCAATTTCTTTCACCATGCGAGTCAGAATTGCAATATGAAAACCCGCTGTCTGAAATGTGGTGCGAATCACAGAACAGGCGCTTGCGAAATCAAGGAAAAAGAATTGAAAACCCCCTTTGCATCAATTGCAATAACAGAGGCCACATGGCCTCATCTACTGAATGCCCCCAATTCCCTAAACCTAAAAGGCAAAGTAAATCCCGGTCGAAAATTTAAAAGAAACATCAATAATAACCCGGTAAAAACAGGAATAACCTATGCTCAAATTTTAAACCCCGAAAAGCCCAACAGATGGCAGCACCCGGGAATGCCTCCTCGGCGTCTAAAAATACTGAAAATAATAAAAATGAAAATATTAATTTGGAAGCACTTAATGCTACCCAATCCGACTCAAACGAGTTTGGCTTTTTTACAAGCCATACTCGAAATGCAAAAAAAAGATATTCAGCCTCTTTCCCTCACTTCTCAGTGAGATGAAAAAATCTTTTAATTGCAATAACCCGGGAGACAAACTTAACTGTCTGCTAAGAGGAGTCTGCTCCTCCCTTAACAACCTAAATATTAATAATGTATAGTTCGTTTTTCGGGCTCTCCATTTATTCCTGGAACGCTGACGGAGTGAGATCGCGTATTGTTGAGATACGCGATTTCATTGATAAGCACGCCCCCGACTTATTTTAATACAAGAAACACACTTGAGACAGAGCATTCTTTCAAAATCCTAATTACTATTGCTACAGGAATGACAGGACCCACCCAGCCCCCGGCAGGGGTGGAACTGCAATCCTCATTAAATATTGTATTTCTCATTATCATGTCCCCACCCCGCCCCAGATTACTGGTGTAGAGGCAACTCTCATCATGCTCACTCCCATGGATCATGAGCCGATTATCATCGGATCGACTTACATTCCGCCGTCGTATCAAAATTTCAGAAACCTGGGTGCCGCCCTCGACCCAATTTTTAATATTAACAATATCACCATTTTTAGTTGGTGATTTTAACGCTAAAGCACACCTCGTGGGGTTGCCCTGTGAGCGACACCAGAGGAAATAGACAGCATCATTATGTGATTAATAACAGCATCGAAGTCTTAGCCCCCTACTCTACCAGATTCGGTATTGCTTCAGCCACTATTATAGACTACGCCCTTATCAAAAACTTGAACTGGCCCCTGCAATATAGACTCAATCTCTGAATTAAGCTCCGATCACAACCCCATCAAACTTCACTTCCCGAAAACTGCAAATTTCGAACTCCCCCTACCCCAACTAAATACCAATTGGAATGTTTTCACAAAAACACTCGCAAGTACTGAAAATCTCTATCTCCCGCAGGCCAACTCTACCGCAGAGATTGAGTCCCAAGTCAGAGAACTCTCTTCGAGATTCTCAACGCTCACGTGAAAGCATCGAGGCCAATGACCCATTCGAGCCACCATATGTACAGGGTGAGCTCAAACACCTCTTCCGGGAGAGAAATAAAGCCAGAAATTATGGCAATTCACTAGATTTCCTCAACACAAAACTGATTTAAATAGACTCCAAAATAAAATTAAAAGATTAGTAGGAAAATACAGACAACAGGTATGGGAGGATCACCTTACTTCCCTGGATGCTGAAGACGGCTCCCTTTGGGGAACCGCCCGAGCTTTCAGGAAAAAGGCCTCCCCGATCTCCGCCCTTAATGGCCCTAACGGTATTGCTCTCAGTGATTCAAACAAAACTGATCTAATTGCTCAATCACTCGAGAGCCAATTCCAGTTAAATAACATTCAAAATCCACAGAAAGACCAAATTATTTCTTCCATCGTCGACGCTTACATAAATGATCACTAACACCACTGACGATATTCAACCCGCTCTTCCGTCGGAAATTATTAATTATATTAAAAGATCAAAATCAAGAAAAGCCCGGAAGAGACGGGATTACTAATAAAATGATCAAAAATTTACCCCTCATTACCGTCTTTAAAATAACTAACATCATTAACAACATGTTCAAACTCAGAAGCTTCCCGAATGCATGGAAAACTGCTGTTATAATCCCCATACTCAAACCTGGGAAAAATCCCAAATTGGCTGAATCCTACAGACCAATTTCTCTCCTTCCGATTTTAAGCAAGCTGGCGGAGAAAATTATCTCTACCAGATTAAATGCATTCCTAGAGAACGAAACATCCTTGTTCCGGAGCAGCACGGGTTCCGTCCTCGTTTCTCCACCTCCCATCAACTACTCCGCGTAGTTGAATATAGCAAAGATGCCTTTGACAGAAACCAACATGTTGCGGCAGTGTTCCTTGACATTCAGAAAGCTTTTGATAGAGTTTGGCACACTGGCCTTCTCTTTAAATTAATTACATATAAAATTCCACCCCCACTAATCCTTTTATTAAAATCTACATCAGTGATCGCTCGTTCACTGTTAGAATTAACAGAACGTTCTCTCAAACTAGACCTGCAAAAGCCGGCATCGCCCAAGGTTCTATCTTGGGGCCTGTCCTATTAATCTCTATGTAAATGACATTATTAAAACTACTAACACCATGATCTGTATGCATGCGGACGACACGGCCATTTTAAGTAGACATTACGATCCCAACACACTAACACAAAATATCAATGTACACCTGGCTCACCTTGAAATCTGGTTCTCCGTTTGGAAAATCGCAATAAATACCTCGAAAACTGAAGCAATATCATTTTTCTCAAAAAAAAGACCGCCCCTGAAATCACGCTCCAAAACCAAAGGATACCCTGGTCTCTACACACCAAATATCTTGGTGTCATTATTGATAAAAACCTCACGTTCAGACAACATATTACATACGTAAGAATATAATTTAAAAATGCTACGAGTAATCTTTATCCCCTTATTGGCAAAAAGTCTAAATTAAATAGACATAATAAATTGCTTATCTACACTCTGATCCTAAAACCCCTTCTGACATATGCTTCACCAATCTGGGCACACGCAGCAAGATTCAATATCAATCTCATTGAAAGCTCCCAAAATGTTATTTTACGACAAATCCTCGATGCACACTGGTACATGAGGAACGCTGACATTCGATCAGCTCTTAATATTCCGACTATTAGACAGACTATCAGAAAATTAGCTTTAAACTTTTTCAGCAACATAGACGGGCACGAAAACCCTTCTATTCAAGAGATCTCTCATTATCCAACCTATCCCTTCATTCGTAGACCAAGAGATATCTTGGTTGATCCTGATTTTAATTAATTTCTAACTTTATTTTCCGCTTAATTTTTTCTTTTTCATTCTTAATTTTATCTCTCTTGAATTTGTACTGCGATCCAACTCTGTTGAATCGCAGATCGTTCTGATTGGCTACTTATTTTTGCAAGTCCTTATACCCCATTACCTGAACTCCTGGCTCGGCCAATAAAATCGCTCCCTTTTACCCCACAGCTCTTATTCCCACCTCCCGATATTTTTTCCCGCACTTTCTGATCTTGGTTCTTGCTGCAACCCGATTGGCCACCGTAACTCCGCCCACTTAATGGACGCTTCGAAATATGATTTCTAGCTCTTAAAAGTTTTTTTATTTAATCATAACTTTTCATATTAATGTTTTACGCATTATATTTTTATATTTTCCAATTCTTCTTAACTTAAATTTTAATTTTATCTAAATACTTTTCTAAAAAGGGCATTGGTAAATCTAGTTCAGTCATCTAAAATTCCAGGATAGGAGGTTAGAGTCCGACGGGACTAAGTACTCCGTAAGCCATCCCAACGACCAACGAGACTTTGAAGTGAAAAACTGCTATGAGAGCAGCGGTCGGGATTGGTCAGCTCGCTCTGCTCCTATTGGAGGAGAGGGAGTCTGCCGGAAATGGGGGATTGAGAGGATTGAAAAAATTGTAGTTAAAGGTTTGCAAGGATATTTCTTGGGCGATTAACAAGGGGATTAATGGGGTATTTTCCGATTCGGAGAATTGCTCTATTATCGTGGGCGTCTATATTAATGAAGAATTTAGTTGCTATTTTCCTGATAACTTCTTGAGGGTTTTAATATTTAGTGCAGATCTGATATCCTCATTTCGAATGTACCAGTCTGCTTTGGTGATAGTTCGGAGAATTAGATTCTGAGCGATTTCAATTTGATTTATATTTGAGTGGGCTGCATGACCCCAGATTGGGCAGGCGTAAATCAGGGTGGGTCTTAAAATTTGCATATAAATAAGCAACTTGTTTCTGAGAGATAAAAAGGAATTCCGGGAAATTAGGGGGTAGATTTTAGCCACGGAAATTCTGAAGTTTTTTCTAAGTTGTATAAGGTGTTGTCGGAAAGTGAGTCTTTTATCAAGGGTAACACCCAGGTATTTGGTGCTTTGAGACCAGGGGATGTGTTTGTTTTGGATGTATATGTTAGGTGGTTTTTTCTTAATGTTGCGAGAAAAGAAGACTGCCTCCGTTTTTTCGACATTCAGTGCGACTTTCCAGGTGGAGAGCCAGTGTTCCAGTCTCGCCAAGTGTTTGTGTAGCTGATGTGCTAGTATTTGTAGGTTTGCGTTTTGCACCAGAATTGCTGTGTCGTCCGCGTAAAGGCAGATAGTCGAGAAGCTTGTTCTAGGGATATCATTGACGTAGATGTTAAATAGAGTTGGAGAGAGTAACGCGCCTTGTGGCACGCCGGCAGAAATGTTTTTGAGAGGAGAGTATGAATGGTTGACAAGGACCGAGAAGTTCCTATTTTCTAGGAAGGATTTGATAATTTTAATTAAGTAGGGGGGTGTTAGTACGGATGAATTTATAGAGTAGGCCATAGTGCCAGACTCTGTCGAAAGCTTTCTGTATATCGAGGAAAACAGCCCCAGTTGACTTGTTTTCCGCAAATCCGGTTTTGACATATTCAACCACACGCAGAAGTTGGTGCGATGTGGAATGCTGTTGGGGAATGAGGATGTCATTTTTTTTGTAGGTGATCATTGAGCCTGTTTAATATTATTCTCTCAGCGAGTTTGCTGAGGACAGGTAGGAGTGATATAGGGCGATGGGATGTCGCCAACGTGGGGTCTTTACCGGGTTTGAGGATCGGTATGACTGTGGCTGTTTTCCATGCTTGTGGGAAGTGACCAGAGTACAGGATCTTGTTAATGAGGTTAGTGAGTTGAAAGATAATAGAAATGGGAAAATTTAAAACCATTTTGTTAGTAATTTTGTCTTTGCCAGGGGCTTTTTTAATTTTTAATTTTTTAATATATTGAAGAAGTTCGGAGGGTTTAGTGGAAATGGGGGTGTCATCGAAGTTATTGTCGTTGATAAAGAACCTATCAACAAGCCTCATGTGTTGATTGTCAGAATCAGGATTTTGAATATTATTAAGTTGAAATTGGTCTTCTAGCGCATTTGCTAGAGTCTCGGCTTTTTGTGTGTCTGTGTAAGCAATTCCGGTGGGGCCTGTCAGGGCCGAGATGGGGGATCTCTTCTTTCTAAATCCTTTGGCCATGTTCCAAAGGGAACCGTCCTCGGGATTTAGAGAAGTGAGTTTGTCCTCCCATTGTTTTTGTGTTAGAGCGTTTACTTTCCTGTGTATTTTATTTTGAAGTCTGTTTAGGATGGTTTTGTCGATGGGATCTCTCGTGAATTGCCAGGTTTTCCTGGCTTTATTTCGTTGTTTGAAGAGTGATTTAAGATCACTGTCGATATATGTTTTATTTTTGTTTTGGATAGGTTTGGATGAGAGATCGTATGCGTGTAGTATGTTGGAGGTGATGTCTGCAGTAAGCTTCTCGATATCCTCTCTCGAGTGTGCTGTGATTGGTTGGAAAGATGTGGTAGTTTTGAGGGTGTGTCTAAAAAGGTTCCAATCGGTAGTGACTGTACGAGTTGGGAAATCAAATTTAATAGAAGTTTTAAAGTTTAGGATGATGGGGTTATGATCGGAGCTGAGCTCTGAGACGGAATTTATACTGGTTCTCCAGTGGAAATGTCTCGTCAGAGCGAAGTCTATTGTGGAGGCGGAGTTATAGCCAAAACGTGTTGGTGTGGGCGGGGCTAGTATATCGGTGTCCGTGTCGTCTGGGAAATTTCTTAAGAGAAGGCCTCTTTGATTATTAGAAATACAGCCCCAGTCTGTGTGGTGGGCATTGTAGTCTCCGCACAGGATGGAAGAGTGTCCTAGGGAAAAAATCACTTCCAGGTCGCTGATAGCTGTGGCTGGGTTGGTGGAATGTAAATTGAGGCTAAAAGTAGTGGGTCGTCGTTCAGGGGTGTAAGAACAACCGAGGTTGCTTCCACCACTCCGAGCTGTGGTGTTGGAATGAGATGGTGTTTGAGAGAGGATTTGACTAAGATAGCAGTACCACCGGATGCATGAGTATGTGGTTGGGATCTGTCGTTTCTGTACGTTGTAAAGTTAGGGATTTTAAAGTTTACACCTGGTCTCAGATGTGTTTCTTGTATGAGGATTAAATCAAGGGAGTGCTTATTTATAAAGTTAATTAGTTCGAGTTTACGGGATGAAACGCCGTTGGCGTTCCATGAGGCAATTCTGAGTCCAAAGCGGCCTAAATTCATAGCTGGTTGTTAGAGGTTGAGGCCATTGCCTCGTAAAAGATGTCCATTTTTTCTTCCTCAGAAGAGGCGTTTCTTAGGGCTTTCCCAATGGTTATTAGTTCGGGATGTTTTCCGAAGAAGTTTCGGAATTCGCGGATTGCTAAGAAGATATCCGAGCAAGGGGCGGGGTTTTGAATGTTAGGCTCGGAGTTGGACTCAGAAGAGTTCGTCGCCGGCTCAGAAACAGGTTTTCGTGCTGCCATCTGTTGTTCATTTTGGCAGCATTTGCGTAGCTGATGGTTGGAGTGGTTTTATTGGAGTTGAATGTAGGTCTATTTTCGTTGATGTTAATTTTATTCCTATCGTTTTGGGCGTCACCCTTTTTGGGCTTGATTTTGGGGAATTTTGGGCATTGGCTCCAGTTTGCCATGTGACCTGTAGCGTTGCAATTTATGCATTTCGGGTTTTCTATTTTTTCAGTGATCGAACAGTCGCTTGTCCGATGTTCCTGGCCGCATTTCAAACATCTAGTTTTGATAGAACAATTTAGTGAACTATGATGGAAATAGTTGCAGTTGTAGCACTGCGATGGACCTGGCCTTCTGCGGAACGAATCCCAAGTAATGGACATAAAGCAGCAAGTGCTGATATCGCGTATGTCCCGACTGTCCGGAACGTTTTTCCTAACTTCGACGAGGAAGAGGGGAAGAGGGAATTTTGACTTACGTTGCGTCAGCTGCGCAACTTTCATGACGGGCAGACCTTGGTTTGCCAGGTCGTATTGATATCATCGATATCGGTATTTGAGGGAGGCCTTTCAGGACCATTTTAAGGGTCTATCTCCGGGGTTGGGAACTGCATAAAATTCCTCACCTTTTTCTTTAAGTTCATTGGTGATTTCACCGTGCTGATCGATATTAGCAGCAGTGATTTTAATGTATTCTCCAGTAAGCTTATTTACTGAGTCCGGGTATTTTCTATTTAGGTGTTGCAAAATTAAGTTGAAATTTTTATTGAATTTAAGCAT
Organism: Trichonephila clavipes; assembly: GCA_019973935.1. Taxonomy (NCBI): domain Eukaryota; kingdom Metazoa; phylum Arthropoda; class Arachnida; order Araneae; family Nephilidae; genus Trichonephila; species Trichonephila clavipes. The sequence continues at coordinate 772,800 of BMAU01019745.1, read as the reverse complement.
AATGGGCTTAACTTTAGGTTGGGCGATGTTATTATTTTCTGCTGAGCCGGCGACTTCCATATCGTCGTCGTCGATTGTGAGGACCGAGAAGGGGTTATTTACCGGAATGGAATTTTCGGGCAGCTCTTTACGATTATTTATTTCTGCGGTATTATTGCAGGTATCTTTATCGTTAGTTTTTGTCTTTTTTGAGGTGGAGTTAGTCTCCTTAGAGTAGGGGTTAAAAGAGGCGGGAAGAATACAGGATTCCGCCGCTCTTTTCTTATGACGGGTAGCGTTAAGCCCGTTTGTGGTATTATGGTTGCAGTTTTTGACTGGGCAAGGAAAGAGAAGCTTTAACTCACCCAATTTCAAGTTGCAGTCAAGTTCTGTTGCCCCTTTGGCATGGATGTAGGATTGGAGTTGAGCAGCATCAGTGTCTCTCTGATCGAAAGTCTCGATGTCGATCAGCTCCTGCTGATAACGGATGCGAGTTTCCGCATATCTGATAAGCTTTTGTAGGGATCGGATGCGTGCGCAATGCACGTTTGGCGGGAGAGAGTCAATGTTCTCCGGGCGCGTAACAGCATCAGGATCGCGGGAGGAGTTCCCGTTCGCTTGCTCCGAGGAGCGGTTGCCTTCGTGACCGTTCATGACGGCGTCGCGAGGCACAGGGGTATTGAATTGATCGAATTTTGAACGAAAAATCTTGGGAGGAGTAGAAATTACTTTCTTTTACAGCTAAAGGAAATACATTAACAGCTAGAAAGCACAAGTTTTTTCTTGCATAATGTACGATGAGCAATATTCGTCTTTGAACAGTGAAGAAGGGCAAACGGGTCAAGCAGTGGTAAAAACCAGTTTGGATTTCTTTCCCTCCCCCTTCCATTGTGGGGAACCAAGAGGGAGACAACCAGATTTTTTTTTTGTCTGCAGTTGCTTCCCTAATCAGTTTATGCCGTCTAAAATAGAATTCTTAGTACACAGTTTTGTCGTATTTTCATAAATACCAGAAATAATAACATTAATTTATAAAATAAGAAATGGAAATGTGATTAAAAAGGTTATAACAATTTATGATGAAAAAGGACTCTAATGACAATTTTCACAGAAAAATGACGTTTTCTTTTTAGTTTTGTATCGAAACTTATTACGTTCTTGATGAGAGTTTCTTATAAGACAATTCAGAAATTCAAATTTAAAAACAGTTTGTTTCTACCATCTACATTTTCTTAAACAGGATACCACATAATGTAGCCTATTTTCTATTAAATGAAGCTGTTATTTGGTTACCAAACACACACACACATGCGTAAAATTAAACAATATGTTTGAAATGAATTAGGAAAGGAGCTTATATTTTTCTTTGGGACAAAAATCGTTTTAACCTACATTTATATTACATAGAAGCTAATCTCTTATTGTTATCTAATGACATTAACATCAAATTATTATTATTGTTGTTACTAAAATCAATGACAGTATGTGACTTAAAACTTGAATTTTCATTTACATGTACAACATAGAATGTCAGGTGTATTTTGTTATGCGACACTTTTATCAACGGTGTAATTCAGAATTCGAGGAATGTGTAATTATTCGAATCTTGGCGTACACAGGAACGATGAATAGTGAGTGAATATTAACGTCGCACTGTACAGCTAGCTACACGAGGGCTTTTGGCGACGGACCACGTAATTTTGAACCATGGTCAAGTGACGAGGACGACACCTGAGCTGGCACCCTTCATCTCCTAACTACCTCGCCACACCAACGGGAGAATGTTTGAGCTCTCGAGAAATATAACGTGCATTGCTTCCATACACGGCGGGTCTTTAGTGGTAGTGGGCTCGAACTCGTGACAAGGCCAGCCACGATCCGATACCTTAACCACTCGGCTACCACTGCCACATGTCTATGTTCAAACCTCCTTCAGTTGGTGAGGTGTGGAAGTTAGTAGAGGGGGAGCTAGCTCAGGTATCCTTCTCGTCGCTTGATTGTGGTTCATAATTAGGAGATAGGTTGCCAAAACTCCTCGATTAAGGAAAAAGTGCGACGTTAATATTCACTTACTCAACCCTCATTAAAAGTTGTATTTTTATGTTACTAATAATTGTGCAAAATTTGTAAAAATTGTGTGGTCATTGAAAAACATGTTTAATTAACATCGTAACTCTTATATAAATCAATTCAAATGATAGGAATTAAGAAATATGATGTGACCTAAACTGATTGTTTGGGATAACAAAAAATAAATAAGTAAATAAAATTTCTTTGTTCCCATAAAAATAATTTTTCTAACAGGCTTCAGCAGTAAAAGTATGAGTTAATAGCCATTTCCTTGGAAGAACCGATTATTCTCACAAATATCTCCTTTTATAAAAACAAAAAAAGTTTTTCGTGATGCTGTAATAAATTTACTTCTTTTTAAGGTGAAGTTAATAAAAGAAACTACATCTTTACGACAACTGCATGACTAGTAGTGAAAGTCAAAGGAATAAAAAAAGGAAATTTGCCAAAAGTTGGATCGAACTTATCTATAATACTGAAAATGGCGGTCTTTCAGTCACAAAAACGAAAATTAGGTATAATAAACTGAGATGATCTGAGATTACAAGCATTTGCGATGAAATGCTTTAAATGATTCTTTTCAATAGGAAAATATTCGTAAATATAGAAATTATATTCTTGCACTCCCTCCCCCCCTAAGTTTTTGGACAAATATCGAGAACAAATGTTTTTGCTAGAAATAGTTCATTGATAGGGTTAATTTTAGACAATATTGCTAATCATGCTCTTAAAAATGATTGGAATATCTTGCATTGAATCGAATAAGTTTTTAAATAATGAATTTTCTAAGTTATTACGACGTTGGATAGACGTTGACTTTTGGGCGTCGGACGAAACTCAGTCCTCAATCCCTTGTCGTGATAACTTGGATGTGGGGCTTGGCGATGCATTCTGCTTAGTGGCATGTCGGTGATTGGTTGGTCCATGGAATCTGGGAGGCGTGGCAAACGTGCTTCATCAGGATGGGAGATGTTCAAAGTTTTTTGGCATGGCTGAGAGCTTAGGGCTGCTCTCTGAAAGTTATTGCGGTTTGTTCAAACTATATATACACTGCTTTAAGAATCTGTTTTAGAGGGTATCGCAAGATTGTCTTAGAAATGCTTTATAATAAACTTTATCATCTTTCTAGATGCAGAAAATAAGCATTGAACTATCCAGTCCCAATTTTTATAGTACATGCTGCTGGAAGTGAGATCACGAACTAAAAAATTAAGATTTGATAGGCAAGGGGATTTTTTTACAAAGTTAATTTGTAGTTACAAGGTGACAGCATAAATCTTATTAAAAACAAAGATCATGTCTGCAATTTTGACTTTAAAACTACATATCTGTGTCATTTATCACCAATTATGGAATGTTGTAAGCAAATTTTTAATTACTTTTTCAGCAATGCTGCCTTCTCCAAAACAAAAAATAAAACTTAACTGCTTCTTTGACTCCACGTTTTTCATCGCGCATTGATTGGAGATTCAAAGAGTAGAGTGTGGTCATGCTATTTCAGGTGTCGTCCTCGTCACTTGACCATGGCTCATAATCACGGGGTCGGTCGACAAAAGCCCTCGATTAACGAAAAAGTTCGAGAAAAATATTCACAAACTCAGCCCTTATTAAAAGTTGTATTTTTATGTTATTAATAATTGTGCAAAATTTGTAATAATTGTGCACTTATTTAAAGAGATATTTAAGAACATCATAACTCTTATATAAAGCAATTCAAGTGATTGGAATTAAAAAGTATGAGGTGACCGAAGCTGAATGTTTGGGATAACAATGGGATAATAGCCTTTGCTGCTCCATATCCAACACAAAAATATTAACCGTATCTGTGGGATAATAATAAATAAATAAAATTGCTTTGCTCCCAAAAAAGTAGTTTTTCTGACAGATAAAAGAAACCTTTGGATAAGCTAGAGAGCACAAGTTTCTTTGTATAACTTCAACCAGTGTTTTTTAAAATATGGGTCGCGTGACTTGCATCTGAGGTCGCTAGAAATTTTAGGATTTTTGATACAATTTTTGCATAAAATAACTTGTTTGCAGTGACGCACATAAGGGACCTCGGGTTCAATTATGTCGCCTAAATGGGATGTACACAGTGGAGTCAATTTCATCTTTCTTGACTGCTGTCAGATTACAATTAAGAAATAGGATAAAATTAGAACAAAGTACAACATTTTACAGAGTCAATTTTGAAATCGAGAGAAATGACATTTTTTTAAAAAAAGTAAGCATTTTCTCTTTATGAAGGAACTCTTAAAAGTTCTAAAGAAAGGATTGTATTGTGAGGTTTTGTTAACTAGTAATTTCTTTAAATTATTAAAAATAAGCATTAAGAGAGCACTTTAAAAATAGCAATTAGACGTATGTATAACACTCTAAAATACAAATATAAAATTGGATAAAAAAGACATGCAACATTATCTAAAAACATAGCAAATTGAGAACTGCTACTTGGGTTTAGATTCACTTTTGTGTCTTGTAAACTTTCTCCCTTTTGCGTATTGTACTGAAGCGAATCACAATTACGGCACAGCGTAGTTAAAGAACATCACAATCATTGTGAAATAAACAAATCAAGAAAATGTATTACTTTATGAGAATTCCTTGCAGTGAAAAAGCTAATCCAAATGGAACCGAACATAATATTAATCTATATATATAAAGGAGAAAAGCGACTCACTCACTCACTGACTAATCACGATATCTCCGGAACTATTAAACCTACAGACTTGACATTTGGTAGGTAGGTTCCCTTCATGGAGTAGACGTCAGCTAAGAACGGATTTTGCAAAGTTCGAACCCCAAGGGGCGTTACGGGGGTTTAAGGGGCGTTATAGATAATTATTTCTATTACTAAACTATTAGATGTACAGTCGTGAAACTTGGTACACAGATTTCTTTCATAAAGTAGAGATTCTCTACATAATGATTGTAGGGTTGGATATGTGCAATGGACAACCTCTCCCCCTGTACTTAGGGTGGAGCAGTCCACACTGACGTCACACCCCGTCAGGAATGCCCGACTAAAACGAGACACGGGAAAATAGGCAGACGGACGTTAGTGACGCTAAGCTTTAGACGTAGGAGAAAGACGTTCTCCTTTGCTGTTCAATATAATAATCTAGATCTTTCTCATCTTGTTAAATAAATCATTTATCATCCTTAGGTTGTAGTCATTTTTCCCATATTTTGGGGGGCTCGGCCTTTCTCTTGCATATTAAGGAAAATCTCCTCTAGACGAGAGAAAATTTTTAAGATGCGTTAATATTTTTCTTCAGTGGACGCTACATTGCAAAAAGCGTAAAAACGTGTTGCTGTTGGAATTTCTTTTTCTTGGATTCATTTAGTGCCTCAACTGGTTTTGGATTTATTGTACGGACTGCTCCCCAACCCCAGGTAGGCAAAATTTAATTAAACGTATTTTTTGTTTGTTTATTTTGGCTTTAAAATAACTGTATTTAGTAGTTTTAACTCAGAGTGTGATAGGAAATTTTGATTACAACCTTGCACCGTCTAAATTTTCAAAGTGATTAATTTTGTATATTAAGATGTCCTGTAAAAAAATTAAATTAGGCGATATTCCTATAATTGCTAATTCGTTGAAATGTGGTACAACTCGTGCTGTAAAAACATTAAATTCTATATTAGGATTCACCGAATTTGACCGTTCTTCGCGAAATAAAATAAGAAATTTTTCTATATTCCTACAGAGTTTAAAGTTGAAGAACACAAAGAAAAAATTTTAACCGAATTCTCATTGCCTGATTTTATCTCAGTCGCTAATTTATTGCATTTAGACGTAGAAACAAATGAACAAAATTTATGCAATAGTATATTTAAAGCTTTGACGAACTTAGATGAATTCCAACTAACATTAAATAATTCGGAGGCATCCTTTTCTGAAGGCGAAAACGTAGTTTCAAAATACACGTTTCAAAAACGAAACACGTTAGACAGGAGTTTTTTCATCGGAAAGGACAGACCAGCACTCCGCGTTTCAGGAACATCCAGTCAGCAATTCTCCCCTGCCCAGCGTTCAAGGTCATTCTTTCATGCCGATACATCAAAACGTTTCATCTCTTTTTACACAAAATACTTTTCCTCCCTATTCAAACGAAGCTTCCCTTACAGAGATGAATACCCAGTTTTGGACTTTATTGCGTGATATTTCGGCGACTAGTAGAAAATTTACCGGGGACGATTTTATTCTGTAAATAGTTTCTTTCGCGATGTTGAAGAAAATTTTGAATTATTCCCAGCTATCAGTTCTTCTCAAAAATTAATTTTCGCGAAACGTCTAGTATGTGGAACTGCTAAATCATTTCTTTTTTCACAAAGAAATTTAAATACATACGAGTCATTCAAGAAAGCTTTAATTGAAGAATTTTCGGATTCAGTAACCTCCATAGAAATTCATCGAGAATTAGAAAAAGAAAAATATAAAACCGAGACTTTAATGCAATATTTTAATTCCATGCGTGAATTAGCAAATAGATGTGATTCAAAAATTGACGAAGCATCAATTATCCAGTACGTAATTAATGGAATTGATGGACCTCGTTCAGATAAAATAATCCTCTATGGTGCAACCTCATTTTCCGAATTTAAGCAAAAATTACGTACCTATGAAACTGTCATTAAAAACATGGGAATACATAACTCTAATTCACCGAATTTTCGTCATTCATATGAAAGCCGAGGACGCGATTTTAAACAACAAAGCTTCAAAGAAAACCCACAAAATTTAACGCTTCCGACGCAGCTAGAAATCCCCAACGTTGTTTTAATTGTAATGATATAGGTCATCTATCAAAATCTTGTCCTAATCATTCACGTGGCCCCAGATGCCTCTCATGTAATCTTTATGGTCACAAATCATTTGAATGCCGACGAGCTAATTTAAATAACACTTCTACACCACCTTCTGGTGTAAATGCTGTGCATGAATTGCCTTCTCCTATTAATATGTGTAAAGACGTAACAATTTTTGGGCGTAAACTTAACGGGTTAGTAGACACAGGCAGCAATTTAACACTATTAAGAAATTCTACTTACATAAATATAGATGCACCGCCACTGAAACAAACCAACACATTATTAACAGGTTTTGGTTTTTCGCGAATTAATGTGATAGGAACTTTTGATTCTGAAATTACTATTGATGATCAAATTTTTCCTGTTACTATTTCTGTTGTACCAAATTCTTGTACAAATTATGACCTTATAATCGGTTGTGACGTAATTAAACAAGCACATCTAAATGTATCGCCTACAGGCGTAAAATTTGCACAAATTTTAAGGCCCTCTGATAATGCAAATGAAAATTTTATTATGACGATTTCTGACGGTTCACCCACATTTGATATCGGTCCAAATGTTTCTCAACATAATCGAGCTGAAGTCGAACAACTGCTATCGACATACACGCCTAAAAAAAACAAAAACTGTAAACATTGAGCTTGACATCGCTCTCACCGACGACGAACCGATATTTCATAAGCCCCGACGTTTGCCATTTGCTGAACGAGATATAGTGGACGCTCAAGTTGATGAATGGGTTAAAAATGGAATTGTTGAGCCGTGTTCATCCCCTTACGCTAGTCAAGTTGTGGTAGTAAAGAAAAAAACGGGAAATAAAGAGTTTGCATTGATTATAGACACTTAAATCGCAAACTTATTAAAGATAACTCTATCCTCTTCCTTCAATTGACGATATTTTAGATTGTCTCCAAAATGCTAAAATATTTACTACTCTAGATCTAAAAATGGATTTTTCCATGTCGCGGTAAATGAAAGGAGCCGTAAATTTACTAGTTTTGTTACTCACAATGGTCAGTATCAATTTAGACGAATGCCTTTTGGACTGAGTACTTGTCCTTCCACCTTTATGCGGTACATAAATGCCATTTTCCGACATTTGATTTCGAAAAGTATTGTTCTCCCATATATGGATGATGTCGTTATTCCCGCTGCTAATGAGTCCCAAGCCCTTGAATATCTAAAAATTGTTCTAGAGGTAGCTTGTGATTACGGACTTGAAATAAATTTTTAAAAAATGTCAATTTTTACATAATACAATTGAGTTTCTTGGCCATATTATAGAAAACGGTAGATTGTTTCCTTCCCCTTCAAAAACTAAAGCTGTTATTAATTATCCTGATCTTAAAAATATTAAAGACGTTCGCCGATTTCTTGGTCTTACTGGCTATTTTAGAAAGTTTTTACCCTCATATTCGACCATAGCAAAACCTTTGAGTGACCTCCTTCGTAAAGACTCCCTTTCCAATTTTATGCTGAACAACAGACAGCATTTCAAAAATTAAAATACTTACTTACCCAACAACCCGTTTTAAGTATTTTTAACCAAAATTCTCCCACTGAGATTCACACTGACGCGTCAATCGATGGTTTGGGTGCAGTCCTACTCAAAAATCCATACATGACAACCAGTTTCACCCTGTATTCTACATGTCAAAAAAGACATCAGACCATGAACGAAAGTACACTAGTTTTGAACTAGAAGTCCTTGCAGTGGTCGAAGCACTTAAAAAGTTTCGCATCTATGTACTAGGAACATCATTCAAAATTATTACTGACTGTGACGCCCTCGTCAAAACACTAAGTAAAAAAGAGCTTAATCCCAGGATAGCCAGATGGGCACTTTATCTCCAAGAATTTAATTATACAATAGAACACCGTACAGGCTCAAAGATGGCTCATGTGGATGCTCTCAGTCGACCTCCACATTGTATGCTAATCAAAATAGTGTTCATCTTCAATTTCTCAAAGCACAACAGGCTGATGACCAAATAACAACGATAAAGACGCTTCTAGAAACAACGCCGCATGACAACTATATCGTAAAAAACAAACTTCTTTACAAAACAGTCAATGGCACCGATTTACTAGTGGTACCTGACGAAATGCAGGCTAACATCATTAAAACTGCACATGAACGTGGACATTTTGCTGTTCTACGCACACAAGATTTAGTTAGCAAAGACTTTTACATCCCACGACTTAAATACAAAGTTGAAAAATGCATTCAAAACTGTGTTACATGCATTCTCACAAACCGGAAACGTGGTAAACAAGATGGCACGCTTAACCCGATAGAAAAAAACGATTTACCTCTCCATACATTTCATCTAGATCATTTGGGTCCCCTAGCGACAACTTCTAAGAAATATAAGCATGTTTTTGCAGTGATTGACGCATTCAGTAAATTTACATGGCTGTATCCCACTAGATCTACGGACGCTGCAGAAGTCATAAATCGATTAGAAAACCAAAGACATGTCTTCGGAAACCCCGCTAGGATTATCACTGATAAAGGATCCGCATTTACTTCCTCCGCATTTGAAGATTACTGTAAAAAGCAAAACATCCTTCATATCTCCATTACAACTGGTCTTCCAAGATCTAATGGCCAAATTGAAAAACAAAATTCCACCATCATTGCTGTGCTGTCAAAACTTTCTGTCAACGATCCTGAGAAATGGTACTCTCACGTACCCCACCTGCAAGAAATCCTGAACTCAACTTTTCAAAGAAGCATCAAGATGACTCCATTTGAGCTCCTTTTCGGCACCAAGATGAAGTCTTGCCAGGACATTGAGATTGTCGAACTTCTTAACGATGAGATTACAGCTCAATTCCAAGAACAACGTGATGCTCTCCGTCAAGATGCCAAAAAAGCAAATCTACAAAGTTCAAGATGAGAATCGCCGCACGTACAATCTCCGACGCAGACAAGCTCATAAATATCAACTACATGACCTAGTAGCAATTAAACGCACTCAGTTTGGTCCAGGCTTGAAACTTAAGCAAAAATACCTCGGACCATACAAAGTTACAAAAGTGAAGCACAATGACACTTATGACGTAGAAAAGTGTGATTTTGTCGACGGACCATCAAAAACGTCTACTTGTGCAGAATTCATGAAACTCTGGCCAAACCAAACTAACTCTACTTGATTTCTCCATTAAAAACTGTTCACAATTTTTCTTCCTGTGAAAGACTTTCGTTATGGACATCATTAACAACAGACTTTTTATCTATTTATTTATTTTTGATACCATTTTTATTGAATGACTCTAACATTTTCTTATTTCATTTTTAGTAGAAATTTAAGTGTTTAGCAGTAGGAGCATCTTGCTTCAATATGTTCCTGTTCCTTATTCCAGATTCTTATTTTAGCCTTGATCTTATTTGTATCGTTAACATAATTTGTTTTACCCCAGTGGTAATGTATGAAATTTTTCTATTTATGAAATATTACTTTAAATTTGTTCATTTTTCAGTATTTTTGTACTTTTTCTTTGATGATATTTTGTGTTGTGTATAGTTCTTTCATCTACTGTGTAACTGTGTACATTTTTAATATTTCATTACTATGTATCTGTGCATTTTATCATTGTATGTAATCAGGCGAGGTCGCCTTCCCGGTCATGATGGCCGATGTAGGGTTGGATATGTGCAATGGACAACCTCTCCCCCTGTACTTAGGGTGGAGCAGTCCAAACTGACGTCACACCCCGTCAGGAATGCCCGACTAAAACGAGACACGGGAAAATAGGCAGACGGACGTTAGTGACGCTAAGCTTTAGACGTAGGAGAAAGACGTTCTCCTTTGCTGTTCAATATAATAATCTAGATCTTTCTCATCTTGTTAAATAAATCATTTATCATCCTTAGGTTGTAGTCATTTTTCCCATATGATTTTTACGAAAATCGACCTCCAAGGGGCGTTGAGGGCGCTTAATACATAATTTTTTATACATAATTATTTCCATTTTTAACCTTTTAGATGTACAGTCTTGAAATTTGGTAAGCGAATTCCTTTCATAGAGTACAGATCCCCTACAGAATGGGTTTTGTGAAAATCGACTCCCAAGTGGCGTTGTAGAGAATTAAGTGGCGTTATAGGCAATTAACTTCTTTTTTTAAACTATTAGACGTAAAATCTCAAAATTTAGTAAGCTGATTCCATTCATTGAGTAGATATCCGCTATAAGATGGGTTTTGTGAAAATCGTTTCCTAAGTGGCGTTGCAGGGGCTTAAGGGGCATTATACATAACTATTTCCATTTTTAAACTATTAGATGTACAGTCTTGAAAAATTTGTTAAGCGGATTCCTTTCATAGAGTACATATCCGCTGAAAATGGGTTTTCTCAAAATCGACTACCAAGTGGCGTTGTAGAGAATTAAGTGGCGTTATATATAGGCAATTAACTCCTTTTTAAAACTATTAGACGTAAAATCTCGAAATTGAGTAAGCTGATTCCATTCATTAAGTAGAGATCCGCTATAAGAGGGTTTTGTGAAAATCGTTTCCTAAGTGGCGTTGCCGGGGCTTAAGGGGCGTTATACATTATTATTTCCATTTTTAAACTATTAGACGTACAGTCTTGAAATTTGGTAAGCGGATTCCTTTCATGGAGTACAGATCCGCTGCAAAATGGGTTTTGTGAAAATCGACCCCAAGTGGTGTTGTGGAGAATTAAGTGGCGTTATAGGCAATTACTCCTTTTTTAAACTATTAGACGTAAAATCTCGAAATTTAGTAAGCTGATTCCATTCATTAAGTAGAGATCCGCTATAAGATGGGTTTTGTGAAAATCATTTCCTAAGTGGCGTTGCGGGGGCTTAAGGGGCGTTAGAGATAATTATTTCCATTTTCAAACTATTAGACGTACAATCTTAAAATTTGGTAAGTGAATTCCTTTCATGGTGTAGAGATCCGCTACAAAATAGTTTTGGGGAAAATTGATCCCCAAGGGTCACTGAGGGGGATTAAGGGGCGTAAAACATAAATATTTCCGCTTTTCAACTAATAGAAACACCTGCTTGAAAATTAGTTATGTTCCGTTCATGGAATAAAGTTCCTTTTACAAAGATTTTTGCGAAAACGGACCCCCAAAGGAGTGGGGTTGCGAGGAATTAAGGCGTGTTATAGAAAAATTCCTGTTTTTGAATTTAACTCATTTACTTGAAATTTGTTGAGCACTTTTCTTTAGTTGAATAGAGTTCCACTAAGAATGGATTTTACGGAAATCAACTCCAGGGGAAAGCGGGGACAGTTATTGGGGCGTATTGATAGACAAAATTCCCGTTTTCGAACTGCTAAGACTACAATAATAAAATTTGGTTTGCATAATTCTTTTGTTGAATTGAAATCCGCTAAGAGTGCTCTCAACAAGGTATTGATGATAAAAATTCCGTTTTTGCTCTGTTAGATTTAGACTTGAAATTTAGCACGCATGTTTATTTTATGGAGTAGAGATCCACTGAAAGTTGCTTTGGTGGAAATCCACTTGATTATTAGGTTAAATGAGCGAAAAAAATCTTCCTCCTTCTATTTTAGACATAAATAGAAATCAGATATTATAATTTATGTTCTTTTTATATCAAGAGGCGAGACTGTAACAGCTATAAATATATTTTTCAATACAATTGAATTCTTAATGCTAGATATCAATAATTAATATATATGTAAACACTAAACATATATACAACATCGTGCAATACCCAGTGAAGCGGGTGGTTAACGGCTAATAGTAATATAATGGAGTTTATAAATCCATTGTATGTTATTTTTTATTATTGAAATACTATGAAGTGCCAATATCATAAGAAATCAAGAAAAAATTCTTCCTTGTACTAGAGATATCACTTTTTATATTGAAAATTATTTTTATTACAAATATAAAAAAAAATTCCTTAGAACTATCATAAACCACGCATAGTTTTTGAAATACGAAATATTAAGCGATCTTTTGTCATAACATTCCAGTGATTCAAAATCCTCGGTCAAAAAGCTCGAAAGAGCTACCCAATCTGGTCATCTCCCCCTTCCCCAACGACTATTTTTAGAAAGTAACGGGAGTAAGCAATGATGTAGTCTCAAGACGTCATTCACAGGGTTGCCTTATATTCTTTTTACTTTGCGATCCCCCCAACCCCATTTTTCATGGAAAAAAGCAGAATTAACGTTTCTGAAGTGATTAAAGTCATTATTTGTGTAGAAATATAGTATTATTAATATGTATCTAAGCAGTTTATGCCGTAATTTTCTTCTAAAACAAAGTTAGTTTTAACTTTGTGCTTAGAATGCATACACGTGGCGCCATCTACAGCCATTATATTAAAGCTTGCCAAACATGGTGTCAGAAAATTCTAGAAGCAAAGATTAACGTATTTTTCGCAATTTTAAAATTTTCTAGAGAGTAAATCACATTTCTATACATTTTATGGTGAATTTATATGAGTAATTTACGTTTTCAGCAAAAGTTTTACTGCTATATAATGTGATTTAATTGTGCTAAAGTGTTATTACGTTTTCAGTACAAGTGGAAGTCCTCATTTAAGGAGGTGTAATAAAAAGGAAGCTTAATTTGGAAATTAATTCGATGAATATAATATAGTCGGCCCTCCATTTTGCGAACCTCTTATCTCGCGAATATCTCTATTTCGCGAACTTTTTCCTGGAACCAAGAACATTTTATGATTTTCTTCGTCGAATAACCTCCGAATAGATAAGTGCATTTTTCATTTATCGAACTTTTTCTCTTGGGATTCGATTTTTTTTCTCTGTTTTTAAAATACTTTTGGACCTTCGTGTGATGTAATGAGCAAGTAAAATCATTTCAAACGATTAGACTTGAATTGTGTGAAAAAAATACGCCTGATGAGGTATTTCGTGCACTGCAAAGATGCGAGGAATGAGAGAAAACATTTTTTTTAAAAAAAAACGAAAACACCCAATAAAAAATAATAGACTTAACCAGTAGTTAAATTGAAGAACACGCATTCTTAAAATTGCTGGTCATAAAATATGCAGGTTTAAAATTACTTGTAGGCTTAAAATTGGAAAATGTTATTAAAATTCATAAAATGTTATTAAAAATCATAATACAAAAGTACTTTTTTAAAGTTGGAAATACTGAGTATATTTCTTGACAAATTTGTTTTTTCCCCTGCTTTCCTAGCCAAATACTTTTTGATAGGTATTAACTTACAGAAAAGAAGGTGTGTGAACAATTAATTTTATAATAATGTATAGTTATGTGAATTTAAAATTTGTTTTAAGGGGTTTTTAAACTATATTGAAAGATAAATCACCAATTCACGAAATTTTCCAAGTAACGAACTTTTTTTCAGGTTTAACGACAACTGTAATTTAGTGAAATTTTTGTCATATTTTGATGCGTATCGGAAATAATAACATTAATTTGTAAAACAGAATTATACAAACTATTTTTTTAAAAATTGCTCTAGGTTATTTTCTTATAATAAGGAATTTAGTAGGTACTTTTTGTTTCAATAAAGATTCCATAATTTATCCAAAATCCAGGTACAATAACGTCACTACTTCTTTAATGGCTAAAGAGTTTTATTCCAAAGACAGCCACACACAACACAAAACAACATAAAAAGAAAACTAACTATGTACATTTGATTTTAAGTTATTAACACCATTTTGTTTATAAATCATCCTCAACTATCCCGCTCATTGTCTCATGTCCTATCGCTCCGCCATGTTGGTCACCTCTCTCCTCTCGTTCAGTTCCAAGTCTCCTCCTTCTCGATGGCCGCGCCACCTATAAAGAATTTTAAACTTCCGGGCGAATCTTACACTTATATACAAACTATTTTTTAAAAAATTGCTCTAGGTTATTTTCTTAGAAAAGTAACATTTTCTTGTGGAAGACTCAAATTGAAAATGATTATTTCCCCGATGAGTATTCTTACACAGCAATTTCAAATACATTTTGTATCTAAGATATGAGTAGAAAGAAATTTATTACATACCTATCAAACAAAAAAAATTGAAATAAGTACGCTAAGACAAATAAAAAAGATATCTCTACAAAAATAAAACTGGAGGTCTCTATCAAATCCTTCCTCCAAAAATTAAAACTCTTTTTTTAAATTCCATCTTTATTCTTAACCATATGGGCAATGCTTATGATACACAAGAAAATGTAAACGTACTTGTTCATTCACTCGTGGATATCAAAAATATTTGAACGGATTTAAAAAAAAAGACTGCGCACCCATTTCCGCGGCAATTCTAAAATACAGTACACTTTTACAAAACTTTCTTTTTCCTCCCTTTTCCACCCATTCAACCAACACTGCACCCCGTTGTCCTCACCATTTGATTGTGGTTTTGAATAGTTTGTTTATTTTACTGCAACTGCGCATGCGTTCTGAAAACGACTATATCTGTCAATCATTTCTTAACCACACCCCGTTGCTATAGTAACGAAGGGTTATCTTTTTACAAACATTATCGCTTTGATGTCTGAGTTGCAAACAACGCCATCCGTTGGATAAAGGTAGTTTTTGAAAATATGGACGTTGTCCTTAAATTGTTAGCTTCATCCCTCCGCCGTTTGCGAGACAAAGAATTCTTTTTCCTTCCCAAGACCGGCTACTTCTGCAGATTTGGACTTAATTATTCCTTTGGATAAGCTCGGGCAGTGGTGGCTTGAAGGGGAGATTTTTGTTGTATCTTTTCCTCCGAGAGTTCTCTGGGTTTGATTGCAGCCTATTTAGAATGAATTGTTTGCTAGTTTTTAAAGGGTTTCTCCCGAATAACTTCAAATTTCTGCGAGACAATTAAATTCTCAACCCGCCTTGACTGAATCTTTTTCTTTCTTTGTATTCCTTTTCTAACCCCTCCCATGATGGGTTTGATTTTACAACTAAGAGCTTTTTGTTAATAACTAAAAGAAATTAATAGGATGTAATTCAACTTTCCGTGGTGTAAATATCCGATGAAATAAATCTTATTCTGAAATATTGCGTTACCTTTATGTTTGTAATAAGCTTCCACTTTAATGCTTAGGGTACATTAATAAAGAATTTCATTGGTGGGAAAATTAAGTAAATGGTTATTGATGATCTTTATAAAAAACTATAAAATTCATTATTTCGATCTCTTTACATAATGTAATTCATTTTGTATGTATAATTTTATTGCTAAAAATATGAATTGAATTTTTCTTCCTTTTTCTAAATCTATTTGTACGTGTGTATTAGATTAATAATTTTTTCTTACATATAAGTATGCAGCTTACACGCATACTTCGAAAAAAAAACGTATAATGCTAAGCAACTCGTGCATGTTACCCCGCCACTGATGTTTATATAACATTAATTCTGTTCCTTTCTTGTGTGTGTCTGGATACAGTTATAATCCTAAATCTTATCAAAAATGAAACTTTCTACAGCTGCTGAGAAATCGTACGACGTGTAAGTAATGCAGATACGATTTAAATAATTCGAAAACTGAAAGATATAATGTAGCTTTAAGCTAAATATTAGGATATATATTTTTGCCTATGCAGTTTCTACTGGAAAAGTTTGAAATGAAAATAATCCTATCCTTACAAATTTTAGAGGAAGATAAACTAATCTCAAAGATTTTAGCGAATGTGGTGGATTTAAATAAATTTTCAAGTGCCAAGGAAAATTTGGTAAAATCCTAGGAGAGCCCACACGCTTGGCGACAAACCGAAAAAAGTGCCAAACCAGAACAAAATGGCGCCAAGCGAAGCCGACAATGGCGGCAAAGGAATATAGCGGGAAAAGGTGGATGCGTAATGAAAATATATGTAAACAATACAGAAATTAAACATTTAAGATAAAAAATATAAAAGCAGCATTTACTTTCTTACTGCTGATCTTTTCCAAGTGGAGTGTACAGCGTAACAACAGATTTTAAAAAACCCTTAAAGGTCTCATCGCTAAGCGAATGATCGTGTGTGTGAGCGCTGCCATATTTATTCTGCGAGATAATGTTTAAACATACATTCGGCGTGGCTGGTACGATTTTGAAGAAAGCGTTTTATTGCCGACCATGTTACACCATGCCGATCATTACATTTAGGACATTCATAACTTGAAGCAATCAATCCTTCCTTCATACACCATTCAATTAATTCTTTCTTACCTTTCGCATTCAACGAAGTAAAAAAATTCTTAAGTATATTCCCACACACACGCAGCCAGCCCGGAACCCAACAACAAAATGAAATTCGAAATGCGCGCCCACAATATACGAAAATGCTAGAAATAGTTAGGGTTGCCACATGCAGTGTTTAAAAAAGGGTTACCAAGATGGCACAATTATCGCCAACCAAAGTAATTCGCGCCAAGGGTGTGGGCCCTCCTAGGAGTGAACCGAAAAGGTATATAAATGTACTAATACCTCTCCACTCGTCATGAAGGGTGTATTTAACGCTGTATTCGCTTAGTGTTAAAGAACAGGACTGAAATTTGGAATATTTTTTCAGATACAAAAGAAACGAATCTTTATAATATTCTATTCTAGCTTCGCTATCCTATAGAGAACAACATTTTTAATCATACTCCTCATTTTTATCTGAGTTGATCCCTTTTCTGGTATAAAATGTGTTTTGCATTTTTTCTCCAATACTGTTCACGCTAAATGAACTATCCTTTTACGCAATGGAATTAAATTTTAATTATTTATGGAACAATTTGAAAATTTAAAAACTTTTATATAAACAGGTGTATGAACTAAAATGCTGCAAATTTTCTTGAAAATTGAAACATTTTCTGTATGAAAATATGCTCCTCGTTTAGTTCAGGTCCTTGAACATTTGGCGAAGACAGCCTTAAAGACTTTTTTCGTTGACTATTTTTTAAGAAAAGACTTTGCATAACAATGAGTTTATGAGTAGATGTGTCAAAGTTTCATTGTATTTCATCAATT